>BGPR01006764.1:0-37373 GCA_013235015.1 Araneus ventricosus | reverse complement strand
CCCCCCCCCCCCCCCCCCCCCCCCGAGGTCATAAAAATTTTATATCGTAGTGACGAATGTCAAACCTCATGGCTTATGTAAACCAAAACACTTTAACTTTACAGGCTTTCCTCACCTGACAATAAGAATCATAAATAAAACTACAATACTTTCGATAATTTAATAAAAAAAAATACACTTAAATAACTAGGCAAAAAAATATTTTCGATCGATTTAATTTTAGAAATTGACGAAAAATTAATTTTAGGAGCGCATGCAATTTCAAATAATCAAATTTTACTTTTAGTAATTAAGGTCCTTTTAATGTCCTATTACTAGCAGAAACGCATAACTGTATGGCGAGCGAGCGAAGCAAGTGTGTCCGCTACGAGAACTGTCGCCTCCAAATTAGTGGCAAGGTCTTGGCCTTGGGCCTGGAGGGTCACATACCAAATTTCATCCCTGTATCTCTAATAGTTTTCGAGTTATCGTGTTCACAGACAGACATAATTCCAAAAATGTGTTTTTTTACTTTCTCGTATACGAAGTATACAAAGAGAAAGTATTGTAATCCTCAAAAAATTCGAACTCGAGATTTTGACGAATCTCCACGTTTTAGAGTCCTAAAAACACACGTCCCTGAGTCCGAAAAACACAATTTTAGAATTATGTCTGTCTGTGTGTCTGTGAACACGATAACTCGAAAACTATTAGAGATAAAGAGATGCAATTTAGTATGTGAACTTGACACATCATTTGTAGGTTTCTATCAAATTTTGGACAAAATCCGTCCACGAGTCTGTCTGTCCGCGGTCATGTGAACACTATAACTCAAAAACTTGAATAGCTAGATGGATAAAATTTGGTACACAGTTTTATCATCATAAATGTAACAAAGCCACAATATTCCATTTCATTTTTAGTTTTGTTGCATAATGCTGAGAATCGAGTATTCACTTTGGTCTTCTTCCGGTCACCGATCAGGTCCCACACTTAATACAAGTCTACAATTTTAGTGTCAAGAACACATGCTGAATTTTATTTATCTAGCTTGAATTATAGTGTTCAGGGACAGAAGCAAGTCTTTTTTACTTCCTCGTATACGAAGTACACAAAGAGAAAGTACTGTAATCGTCAAAAAATTCGGACTCGAGATTTTGACGAATCTCCTCCAAGTTTTAGACCTCCCTCAGTCGGAAAAACACAATTTTGGAGTTATGTTTGTCTGTCTGTGAGCACGATAACTCGAAAACTATTAGAGCTACGGGGATGAAATTTGGTATGTGATCTTGACACATCATTTGTAGGTTTCTATCAAAGTTTTTTCAAAATCCGTCCACAGGAAGTCTTCTGTCTGTCTCCCCGCTCTCATGTGAAGACCATAACTCAGAAACTTAAATAGCTAGATGGATAAAATTTGGTACACAGTTTTATCGTCAGGAATGTAGGTCCGTATAAAAGTTTGGACCATATCCGTCGAAGGGTTGACTGTCTGTCGGTCTGTATAATCAAATGCATGTAAACGCTATAATTCTTAAATGCAATAACTTATATAAATGAAATTTGGTATGTGGCCTTCTAAAATTAATTTTAAATTTGATTCTACTTTTTGTTTCAATCGGTTAAAAAAAAGACTTTCAAATTTCATTTTCGCTATTCTACGCCGCTACTATTCGCCTTTCTACGACGCAAAAAAATAATAAATGAAGGCTCGACCGATTCGCGCGTTTCCTTACCGTTCTACGTTCTGTTTTGGCTCACTGCCAAATTCTATCCACGCCCTTTCGTCTTTGGTGCTCACTAAAGGAAATTAGTGGCGTTCTGTGAGTACAGAAAATTGGCAATTTTTATCCGCGGGAAGGTGCGGGTAAGTGACACCTTTGTTAAGGGCTATATTTGAAAGTTTAGGCGAGATCACTCCCACTGGTTGGAAAACATGGAGAAATTGAACAGCCAATTTTTTTTATATTAACAATGCATTCTATTTGTGTACTTGGTATTCGAGAAAGTAAGTAAAAATTAAAAAAGTGTTACTGTGAAAAGGGGTGCAAAATCAATAAGTTTAATAAAAACAGTTTTTAAAAATACACTGATATGATTAATTTTCACCTTTAGGTTCTTAATTTATAAATTCATTATTATAAATATTACGAAATCAACTTTTCTCAAATTCACTACCAGTTGGCCCCACTGATATGGGATCAAAATTTAATTAAACTGATAATTAAATTCGGAAAATATTAAAATAGCGGTTAAAGTTAAGATTAGGGTACGGAGCCATTTCTCCTTGCTTTGCATCGCCAACTTTTTGACGCCAGGAGGAAGACGGTTTAGCGATATGTTTACATTTGTTTTGGTTGCGCAGTGACGTTCAAATTAATGTCTGGTGCGCGCATCATTAAATTGGAGTTCTGCGCTTGGAAGATTCGTCTTCCGTCTTGGTTGGTCAGCCATGTGCTAATTTAAATTTTATTGGACGATTTAATAGAATTTGCATATTTCGTTTGGAATTTAACGGTTTTAATTTTGACAGTTTAGTCCGTGTAATTTAAAAAAGAGCGGTGTTTATTATGGCTGCAATTTCTCGAATTTCTTCGACAAGATACAATTCATTACGAGACGATGTTTCTGGAAAAATTGGAAGCATATCGACTTATTACAAACTTCTGACAGCTGAAGCAAAAGTTGTTTTACAGTGGTGTATGGATGGTGCGGGAATTCTCGTTTTTGGAATTAAAAAAAAAAAGAAACTAGATTCGTAACATTCAATAAAGAAGCGAAGCTACTAGTTTCCGGCTTTGCAGAAAGCGAAGCCGCTGGTGTTTTTTAAGTTTAAAAAATTTGGCCGGTTCGCGTACGCAAGAGAAGAATAAAATATTCACTAGTCATCCAAAACAAACGCCCTCACATCTCCAAATCATCTTGCCCTTGGCGGCAAAAAGTTGGCGATGAAAAGCAAGGAGGAACGGCTCCGTGCCCTAAACTTAACTTTTACCAAAATAGCATCTTGTCACCGAGAATGCACACGTATACAAAATTTCATAACTATAGCATTAACGATCCTGATGGATATGCTTAAAAAATCGATTTCAAAATTCTAGCTAAAGATATGAAAAAAGTCAAGATTAATAAGTCCATAAACCATTATATAAGTCTAACACTCCTCAAAACTACACTAATTTTCATAGCGTCTCGTCCATATCTTCTGGTCTCTAAGCATTATCGCTACGTTTTGCCTCGTTTATGGACCCTGTCTAAAAATTGGAAAAAGCACCTTTCACATTACATATTAAAAAGAACAATATTCTCTTTCTATAAATGACATGTATCTTTAGACGAGCAAGAGATTCTTAAGGCGTAACTGGTACGATTGACCTCTGCGCGTACGATATGATTTTGAAAATTCCGGCTCTGAAATACGGGAAATTCTTCACACCAAAAGCGAGTCTCTTCACGTATTTTGTTTCCATTTTTGTCTTTCTTGGTACTGCCATCTAGATGCAAAACGAAACTTGAAATAATATTGTGGCAGTACGAGGATAGAACTGGGGACCTTTGGGTTCCGCTTCGAAGATCCTAACCACTAGACAAAAGGAATTCCCAATGTCCGGAGGCGGATATTAGATTATAAACATCACAGTAAGATGGTGGCAGTACGGTGCACTACAGGCGCAAGCCCCAGCTTGTTTGATATTATTTGAATATCAAGGAAGAGATAATTGTGCTGCGTGCATATGCGCAGATTGTTACCTCCCATTTATGGGTGCGCAGGCACGTGCAGGCTTTGTGCTGCGAAATGCGTCACAGACTTTGAATTTGGGAGAACTTGGTGTAGAAGTTGAGGTGTTGCCATCTGGTGGATGTAGAAGTAGATGAAATTTTTGGTGCTGCCATCTAGTAGTGAAACTGAAAGTAGGTGTTGCATGTTCTTCCGGGTCACCACTGTGGCAGTACGGTGATAGAGCTAGGGACCTTTGGGTTCCGAGCCGAAGATCCTAACCACTAGACAAAAGGAATTCCCAATGTCCGAAGGCGGATATTGGATTATAAACATCACAGTAAGATGGTGGCAGTACGGTGCACTACAATATTTTTAGCCTACACAGAGAAAAAGCGGGACCCGTTTTATGAATATGGGAAAGAAACGTAATCAAGCTATTTTCGCGTGACCCGTATTAGGAGACTGATTTCGTATCCCGTGGAAATCGCGGGAGCCGTACGCAGAGGGTTAAGCCTCGTTTGTAGTACGACTTAAGCAACGGCAATGTAAAATTTTAAGTAAGCATCATAAAAGAATGAATTGAACCAGAGCGTATCACTTTTTCTTTGTATTCTTCTCCGCCGACAGTTAAAACGCTCGGGTCGGCGTGGGTAATAAATTGAACCAGAGCGTCATTAATGCGTAAAGGCAATTATTTAAATAGCACAGAATGATACCCTAAGAAATAATAACGTGCTATTAATAATACAGGATTAGCCTAATTGATTTACCGGGTTTCAAGACACTGTGTATTGAGAGGTATACGACCTACAAAGACGGGTGTTACTTGACAAGATACATGCACTCCCCAAGTTTAAAAGCCCTCCTCGTGGTTCGTGTGCTCGCCAGATGGTAGGCCTGTAGCGAGGAGAGTCAGGAGAAGAGTTTTCGTGTATTGGAATATGCGAAGTGTTCTTCGGTTACGAGCGTTCAGCGTGCATTCCTACGCAAATACGGAAAAGCTGCACATGGTCATTTGTAGTACGTACCAGAAACTTGGTGAGTGTCTCTATCTTTTCATGTATCAACCGTCTTTGTACACTGTAAAAAATATCCGTTTTTTTCCCGGACTTTGTCCGTATATTTGACGGTTTAAAGCTGTTTTGTTGACAAAACGGTTTTTCCCCGTTTTCCGCTCCAGCCATAAACGGTTTAAAACCGTCAGTTCAAATTCTATTTTTCGTCATACGGTATTGCTTTCCGTATGATAACTTTCCCTTTTCTTAAATGTAATTTTATTGCATTCATTTCATGTTTTTAATAGGGTTCCATCTCCGCTATTGTTTACACATGTTGCAGTAACCTGTTGTCACTCATGAAAGCTAACCTTAAAACACGTGTTCTGGCAATAGTTGATTTTTACACCACTAGGTGGCGCCACTAGAGCTGTAGTTACTTTAAAACTCAAATAGATTATTTTTACTTCACTTTATGAAGTCTCCGGTGGTCTAATGGTTAGAGCGACTGCCTTTTGTTTCTATGAACGCGGTTTCGATCCCCGGCTCGGAGGAGTTCGAAGTTTTGTCACCATCTTGCATCGAAATTGTCCAAGTAAGTTCAATTAGATTAATTGAAATTAAGAATAAAGCCTTGATTAATTAATATTCCTAATCGATAATACACATCAGCACGTTTCAACTCAACTCGAACAGAAGGAGAAAACAACTCAACTCAGTCGATGACGTCACTTACTTCGATGATTTAATTTTTAACGAGAAAACTTAATCTCATACGGTAAAAAACCGTTGTGACTACGGATTTACTTCGTAACTTTTACGGAAAAATGCTGTCCCTGTACGGTAAAAAACCGTTGTGCCTACAGATTTACTTCGTAACTTTTACGGTTTTGCACAACCAACCCAGCTGCCGGTTTAAAACCGTAAATTTTACGGGATTTTTTTTACAGTGTATGTCATATACTTGTAAATAATTCTTCTTGGTTAGGTTGTAACACATCGAATCTCCGTTCTAAATAATGGAATTAACATCACCGATGCCGTCAGCGTTGCTGATTCGATGAAAACAAAGTCAGAATTGAATAGGTACGACTGAGGCTGTGATACAACTTGAGAAACCTTGCCCTACACCGAAATTCATCCAACTCCCTGAGATTTTGAATTATAGTATTCTCATACACATGGACGGACAGAGAGACACACTTCTCTCAGACAGATTTCGGCCAAAATTTGAAAGAAATCTACAATTTTGATGAAAAATTTCAACCGTCTAGCTCTTTGAGTTGTCATGTTCGCAAACAGTGGCGGCTCGTGAGCTCAGAAACGAGGAGGGCTGGAAATTATACAGTCGACGCTCGTTATAACGACCCTCTGCGTCCCACAGCAAAAAGTCTTTATAACGAGTAGTTGCTTAATGGATATAATTAAAAAATGTACACATGCACGCTCAGCAGTTCCTTAAAATTAGGAGATTTTTAAAGAGATTCCAACTAAATATACAAATTATTTGTTATCATTGGAAATAAAAATTAAATTTTATCAATTAAAAATATACTTCTAAAACAGATTTTAAAGCAGAAAATAAAGGGTGTTATAAAACATTTCCAAACAAAACATTTCCAAAACATTTATTTTCTAAAGGAAAAAAAATCATAAATGATTGTTTTTCTTTTCTGCATATATGATGTTTGCAAAACATAATTTTCCATTTCAGTTAAAGATGATAAATAATGTTCTGCCCTTCAAAAAAAAAAAAAAAACATTTTAAAGTCTCAATAAACGTTTGAAACATTTTTTATTCTAGGCTATTCTAATTTTAGCGCTGTGGTGAGTGGTAATTCCCCCCTCCCCCCGTCAAAGTTGAACTGTAACAATGAATTCTCTACATCTACGAAGCTTGGCAATACAATAATCAAGGTCATTTACGTTTAGAAACATGTTCTTTTTGTAAAAAAATACCGGGAACTGTGTCCGCTGAATTCGGACGTTGTATTGGGATTAGGCGACACTATGGAAGGTCGCTATACCGGAAGTAAAATAACATAGTGCATAGGGAAACATAGTAGGGGATTTTATCACTGGTCATTATAATGGAATGGTTTTTATAATGTGTGGTCGTTATAACGAGCATCGCCTGTATTCATCAAGAGAATACATTTTTAAAAAGCCAAATTATCTTTCAGTGGGCCAAATTTTTTAATTCCAAAGCCAGAGTTGAAATTTCCTGCTTTTCAAACAAATTAAATACCAGCAACAAGTTTTATTAACAGAAAGTTAAGTGAATGTTGACGTGACGATTCTGCTGTCGAAAGAAAAAAATCAGAACTCCACATACACATTTCTCTCTTCGCTCACTTCACTCGATAATAATCTTCCAAATATGAATGTTACTGTGAAAGACCGAAACTGGAGAATGTTGACATTCACCGGTGACATTACTATGTGAATGTTGACATTTACCGGTGACAGTCGACATTCTCCAAATTTCGGTCTTTCACGGTAACATGAACATCTTCTTCAAAAGATATCTAGCCTTCTATCCAGCGAAAGCAAATAATCAATCCACCAAATGTGTTTCTGTCGAACCCAAAACGAAACCAAAACCTATAAACAATCAAAAGATATTGACACTTTGTGAATGAGGAAAAAAAGAAAAATAAATTAAAAAAGCATCTTTTTCTCTTTCAGTTGGCTCCGTGCCAGCCCATATCCCGTCTAAGTTAAAGAAAGAAATGGTTGCTTTTTCTCTCCGGATTTTCTGCTCAGTGAACGAATTTTTTGGGGGCAAAGTACTTTGCAGCTCAGACCTGCTTCTCTCTTACTTGTTTATTCATTTCCCGTCTTCTTTTCAATTTTTTATTACTTTTTTTGAATTTTCGTAAGTCATGGAACTCTGAGAGTGAAAAAGAAAGCGAATAAGATTAAAAACGAAAATAAAAGTTTAAAAACATTCCAGGGAGTGCTGCAACTCTGCAGCCCCAATGGACGAGTCTGTTTGAGAACAGGCTGACCAACAGACATTATATCAGAAATGTCTTTTTTCGAACTCAAGGAGGTCTAAATCGTGGAGATTCTTCAACATTCTCAGGTCGAATTTGTTTTATGAATACAGTACTTTCTCTTTGGATACTTCGTGCACTAGAAAATAAAAAGTTGTGAAATTTTTCGTATTATATCAAATCAAGAAATATCATGTTCTCATAAAAGATGCTTATTTCTGTCTAATCAGAATATGTAACCTAAAGTGCATGCTTTTATGCAGAATTTTAAACGCTAGAATAATTTTTAAAATTATTATTAAATCAAACAAATTTAACATTAGTATTATTTTTATTAAATGAATTATTTTTTAAATGAATCGTTATTTTCCATGATGCCGTTTAAGAACTGATTTCAAAAAAACTGATTTCATAAAAACTGAACTATTTACTTTCATATAATTGTAAAAGCGTGGACTGGGAATGTAAAAATCCTTCGCTTGACAAGCAGCACCACTTATCTCATTTTTTTGTTATTTCAAAGAGGAAGGGAAAAAATTGAATTTTTCGCAACCAATAACCAATATTTATGATTTTTTTTTTTCACATCTGGCAGGACCTTGCGGTCTCATGTTTATGCCAGATGTGGAAACAAATTCAGAAATATTCTTTAATAATTCTTGCGAAAAATTCAGTTTTTTTATTCCTTTTTGAAATTTCAAAAAATTGAGATAGATGGCGTTGTCTGTTAGGCGACGAATTATATAAAGATAAAGTATTGTTATCATCGAAAAATTTGATCTTGATATTTTGATGACCTTCCACGATTTAAATCTCTCTGAGTGAAAAAAACACACACACATTTTTTCTGAATTTTTTTGCCTGTTTGTGAACATGAATAACTCGCAAACTCAACGAGCTAGGCGGGAGAAATTTAATGTACAATCCTTACACCAAAACTGTAGATTTCTCTAATTTTGGTCGAAATCCGTTTACAAAAACCTCTGTCTGCCTGTCCGTGTCCAGGTAAACACGATAACTCAAAATCTCAACGAACTGGATAGATAAAATTCGATTTATGGTTCTATAATTAGAATTATGGATCTACGCAGGGTGCCCACTTAAATAGGGCCCACTAATAAGGGTAATTCCCCCTCAACTTCAGAACAACGGCAGCTTTAGTCATGAAAGTAGTGTCTAGGCATAGTAAAACGTCTATGCGCTATGCGATGAGACAAATTACAACGACACCAGGTGGCACATTTGGAAGTTAGCGCACCTATCTCGAAAACAATACATAATAGCGGAAAAATGTCATTTACAAAGTTGTAGAGCTTTATCGATTTAGAACAAAAATACACCTTGTGCACATTAACACGTAGAAGAGAATGCTTAAAATGCGCATTTGTTTGTTCTCGATTTCCAAAATTCTGACGTCTCGAAAGGGGTTAAAAAGGGGGAAAACAGTTAGTTATCACGAGATACCCTTATTTTCGCTGGCCAAAGTACTCTTCGTCATCTACAATATACAGATTTAAGACCTTGTATGAATTTCACTTTGCACACGTTTTAACAAGTAGTTGGTGCGCTAGCACAAGCAACTGTAATACGTCATCGAAAGTCCTGCAATGTTGGCGGAAAGGTCCATACACCTGCTCTTTGAGTTATTCCCGCACAGGAAAAATTATAATGGGGCCATTTTTTGCCCGAAAAATAACATTTTCTCCTTTTGTCCATGTCTTGTGACATCAGAATTTCGGAAAATGCGACCAAAACATGTGCATTCTAAGCGTTCTGTTCGTATTATTGTGCAAACGGGGCCTTTTTGTACTAAATCGATAACGCTGTACAATTTTGTAATTGATGTTTTTCCGCTATTTTGTACCGTTATCGAGATAATAATTCTAACTCCGAAGTTTGTCGCTAGTGGCATTGTAAGCTGTCTCATCGCATAGATGCGATGGGACAACTTACACCGCCACCTAGTAACACAACTTTTACTATACCTAGATACTAAAATAAAATAAAGCTGTCGTCGTTCTGAAGTTGAGAGGGGGTGGCCCTTATTTAAGTGGCACCCTGTATATCAGTTTTTGACCAAATCTGCCACAGGAGTGATTGTCGGTCTGTCTATCTTTTCGAGTATATGTGAACACGATAACTCATAAACATAACATGCAAGATAAATAAAATTGGCATGTGATCTTGACGCCAAACTTGTCGACCTATATCAAATTGTAGTCCAAATCGGTCTTCAAGAAGAGGTCCAAAATACATTTACTTGATACTCTTCACTCTATTGCGAAGATTACTGCCGCGCATGCGAGAAAATCGAGAGAATACCCTCCCTCTGGTGATACGATGTGACTTGAAAAATTATGGTATTTACTATTGCACATTATACATATATCTAACTTGATGAATTTAAATATTTCGCAATATAATAAATTTGCATTAGAGAAAAGATTAAAGGGTCCCTCAAGAACTTACTTTCCTAAGGTTTGATAAGGTATAACTTTTCCACAAAGCACGATTATCTCATTGAAATGAACTGAGATGAAAAATGCTAACATCTGTCGACAGAAACTTAAGAGTTATCAGTACATCAAGGGACTACAAGATAATAGAATAAATTCATGCTCACGTGAAGCATGCCAAATGCGCGTGCCAAATTAATATTGAAATCCGTTGTGCACATTGCAGAAAGAAACGGACATTATGTCACAGTGCAGCTGAAGACAGTACACAGATAACAGATGATGTGAACTTTATGTATGTCATATGGTTGTGACGTCACATAAACTGTCTATATTTCACCGGGAAAGTTTTTGATGAATTGGGATTGGATAGAGTTAAACGATGCGACTATCTAATATTACTCAACGTTAGTGGCGAACCCGGGCGGGGGGGCTATCGGGCTACAGCTCCCCCCCAGAGCCAAGCCAGAATTCTTGATATATTTAAAATCATTACAACTGTTTTTTCTTAATTTCCCTCTTAAAAAAATAATAAAAACGTTTCAACACTGCTTTGTGGCTTGACAGGCTCGAAAATTTTCCTATTTTTATAGTCATTCCACTTGTATTTGTAGCTTTGACGCGGTCGAAGACATTTTTTGGCTAGTTATTTCATTGTATTTTTTATTAAATTATAGAAAGTATCGTATTGTTCTTTATGATTCTTATTGTCAGGTGAGTAAAGACTGTAAAGTTAAAAAGTTTCGGTTTACTTTAGCCTTGAGGTTTGACATTCGTCACGACGATACAAAATTTTTATGACCTCAGCCCCCCAGACCCGAATCCTAGATTCGCCACTGCTCAACATTGATGATCGTTACACGAAGAAGGTGAATAAACCTTTTCCATTTAAAGGCGCGCTATATACTTGCGAGTCAAACGGTTATCGAACCGCTCGGAGCAACTGGTTCGTAGGTGTGGAAGGAGTTTTTGGTTTGAAGCGAATGGCTCACGAACCGTTCATGGCGAACCAAATCCTGTTGGTTTTTCGACGAACACAAAGGTATTCACAGTTCACGTTGGGACGTGTTCGAGTGTAGTTCGCCGCTCTCCCAGTGAACCTCCAACGAACCTGCAAGGCCAAATCTGCAAATCAATGTGCATTCCAAAGCCCTTCCAAAGAATTCCGCCCCTCCACTGGCGTCTGACAAGCTATGATTGATAGTTCGCGGTTGGTTCGTCGTCAAAACAATCCCAACGAGCGGCTCGCGAACCGTTCGGTTCGCAAGTGTATACACGCCTTAACAAGATATGCTTATGCAAAGTAATGCTTCTGACGGTTCAGACGCAACTCCGATCAGCCCCAAAGAACTCGAAAGATATTTCGTCGCTTAATAAGCACCACCACCTAGAAAAGAACAACTATTTGTAAAAGTGTAATTTTAATGACAAAAAGAACTCTAATCTATACTGCACTATATGATCAAAAGTATCCAGACACTTTCGGATTTTCACATTTTTAAAAGTTTTTCCGGAGGGGTTATACCAACTGCCCTTGAACTTCGACCATGTTAAGAAAAGACTTTAACTCATCACATTTTTCAGTGAAGATTCGGTCACGAGGGCATTTAGGGGACCGACAAGAAATTGAAGAAGAGGGGGAAAAAAAAAATCTGGGCTCAACGCGTTCCACAGAAAGCTGATAATGATTTACAAATTTCATCAATGGTTTTCAGATTGCTTACATGCAGTTTCGTAAAAATAGCAAGCATATTCTGGAATATATAAAAGTTTTCTTTAAAAAATCACAAATTTTCCCGTATGCATTTTTGCTTATAGCATGCAGAGTTTCCAACCAAATAATAAGAAACTTACAGAATATTTAACAATGTGTTAGAGAAGCATTCCATTAAAATTCGAAGTTAATACTATGAATATTAAAGGAATTATGAGTATTTAGTACTTGTAGTAAATAATTTTTTACTGCGCATGTGCGAGACATAGCATAATTTTTCTTTCACATCTTCAAAGCCAGATATATAGGGCAACTTATATAATTCCAGGCGAATACCATTAAGATTTAGAAAGATCTTGTCACTGCAATCAGAAGAATTTCTGCTTCCCTCTAAGAGAAACAAAATAATGAAGTTTTTTCCACTAATTGATATTTTTTTGAAATTGAATTTTCGAATAATTTTATAGAATTTAATAAAGATTTAATATGCTGAATACCCAGGCATACTTGTAAATAAAAATCATAATTTAAATTGCAGTTCGACGATTTTTATCCGAATATTCAAATTTAAAAAATATCAATTTGTGTTAAAACCCTAATCATTTTGTTCATCTTAGAGGAAGCAGAAATTCTACTCAGTGCAATGCCGATATCTTCCTAAATCTTAATGGTATTCAACTGGAATTTTTATATAAGTTGCCCAATATATTTGGCTTTAAAGTTGTGAAAGAAATATTATACTACCTTTCGCGAAAGCGCAGTAAAATATTATTTACTACAAATACTCATATTTCCTTTAATATTCATAGTATTAACTTCGAATTTTGAAAAAATACTTCTCTAACACATTGTCAAATATTCTGTAAGTTTCGCATTATTTGGTGGAAAACTCTGCATGCTATAAGCAAAAAACATGCGGGAAAATTTGGGATTTTTTAAGAAAACTTTTATATTTTCCGGAATATACTTGCTATTTTTACGAAACTTACATGTAAGCAATGTGCATATTAAGCAAAACCATTGATGAAATTTGTAAATCAGTACTAGCTACGTGACCCGGCGTTGCACGGGCTATCTCGAATAGTGCGTCATTCCTTGACGGAGAGAAAAAGTGAGGTCATGTGACACGTGCCCAACATTCTCTCCTAAATAAATAAGGAGAAAAGAGCGGTTCAATCATTCCGTCCGCGTAAAGGCTTCAAAATATACTTTTAAAAAATCCCAAAAATAATCTTTATTTTGTAAAATTACGATTCCGGAATTATTTTTTGTCTGACTTTAGTACGGAAGGAATGAGATAACCCAGCGTTGATCGGAATCCGTATTTTTTCATATGCCCTTCTCCAGTTTATATGCACATGAAGCAAGATGCACTGAGTACATGAAATCTAAAAGTGAAACCTCATAGAAAACAATAGTTTTAGTAAAAACCCTATATGAGCGATTTAATTTTCCCTGTTTCTTTATGTCAATTACCAAAACCCACACAAAACTCTATCCACATTGACTTGTTGCATTGTTCAGGTTTCCATATTGCAACAATACATTTTTTTTATTTCTGTCAGCGTAACTTATTTTATTATTGTTGTAACAATGTTCTTTAAAGTAAACGACTTCAACAATAAAATAAATTTTGAATTGCGCTGTAACAATGAAAAGTATTGTTATAAAGTATCCGAAACAATGTAAAGTATTGTTTTAAATTAGTTTTTAATTAATATCTTTTTCACTAATTAAAATTTCGATATTTAAATGGCCGAAATGGATTCCTTGAATTATTCCCCATCTTTTGGTACTTTCCGCGCGTTTCTCCGTTCGGCGGTTCGTGAGAAGATAGAAGGACATACATACATACATACATACATACGTTTGTTTACCTTCGAATTTTAATAGGATAGATTAGCTTTCTGTGGAACGGGGTAATACTAGATTTTTTCTTCTTCTTCAATTTCTGCTCGGTCCCCCCAAATGCCCTCGTGATCGCATCTTCACCATAAAATGTGAGTTAGAGTCTATTCTTTACATAATCAAAATTCCAGGGCAGTTGAACTAGCTCTAGCCTTTCCGGAGAAATTCTAAAAAATGTGAAAATCAGAAAGTATCCGGATACTTTTGATCATGTATTGTATTCTAAAACGTAATGATTCAAAAGTCGAAATGTACTAGAACTTAAGATGTGCAGTGTTTCAGAGGGCCCCGAAGAAATTTAGAGCCCGGGGCCCCTAACAAGAAGCCGCCCCTGATAGGAACGAAGTAAAAATTTTAAAAAATTTAATGATATCTATACTGCAGATTTTTCAGTTTGAATAACTTTTTTGGTAGTCAGTAAGGACTAGAGTTTGGGTAACATTCCAGCAATTGAATTAAAAGCCAATAGTTTAACCTTTTAAAGGTCATTGATTTCGCCGTGAAACCACACATTGAGCATTTTTTACTGCGCATGGGCGAAATTTAGAGAATTTTTTCTTTTCTAACTTAAGAGCCAGATATGTAGGGCAATTTATGTAAAAATTTCAGTTAATATTCACAAAGATATCGGCATTGCAAGAGATAAATTGCTTTCGATCTCTAAGGGAAACAAAATGATGAGGGTTCTTACACAAATTGATACTTTTTAAAATTGAATCTTCTAAAGTAATATTGAATTTTATGAGTTGAATATC
The DNA here is from genome assembly GCA_013235015.1 of Araneus ventricosus. NCBI lineage: Eukaryota > Metazoa > Arthropoda > Arachnida > Araneae > Araneidae > Araneus > Araneus ventricosus. The sequence goes on along the minus strand of BGPR01006764.1, from coordinate 22,846 downwards.
CTGAATTCTCACGTATACTTATAAATTAAGTACATAATTTAAATTGCATTTCGATGGTAACTTATTCGGGAGAAAAATAGCCCGTTACCGTTCATTGGTTTCACTGTGAAACCACAAATTTCTTCGAAATAAAAACCGCCAAATTGTTTTGTGTTTTACATATTTATAATCAGCTACATGTCTAGCACTCATTTTTGAAACAAATTTAATAAGGTTCAAAACAAAAAATTCAGTGAGCAGGAAAGGTTTTAGATATAAATATAACTAATTTTTAAATGATTTTTTATTTTAATTTTTACAAATACCATCGTTATTAAAAAACAGCGCAAAGCTTTTTCCTGAATTTTTCATTAAGCTTACGCATTTTTCTAATAAATAATTTAGTATAATAGCCCCACCGCTTGTCCTTTGCAATTTTTATCTATAATAGGTTAAAAATAATTGCTTCAGGCATGAAAAAGATCGTACTCCATTTTAAGTGCACAAAAAAGCAGCATTAAAATTCATCTCACGTTTTTGCCCCAAAACAAAAAACAGCGAATGCGTTAGATCACAGGAACCTGCACTTTGTCGGAGTCGATTTTCCTTACGGCAAAATTACCCAATCGGAGAGCATTGCATCGTAAGGTAACCACCCCTTCCTTGCGTGTCCTCAACCTGTGGGAAGCATTCCACCTGTCCCTGCCGCCTGACCCTCTTTGAATCGATGCTCTTCCCTCCTTTAACATGATTGGGTGGCCGGAAGTCACAGGCAACGAAGTGATTGGTCCAAGTCCACCATCTTCTGACCAATGTTGGGTGACGGCAGTGATTGTCACGAGCAGAACTTTGAAATGACTGGAAAGGGACATTTTTCCCCGAAAAGAGGGAAGAATATTTTGAAGTAAGGGGGAAATCTTAATTAGTTTTATAGGGGTTTTACCAAAAATTGCAGATATGAAAGTAGTTACTGTATTATGAATGAAAGTGTAGTGTAACAAACAACTGTCATTTATGCTTATTTAATATCTCTTATACTAAACATAGAGCTTAGCATTGATGATAAAAATTAAAGTTTGCAGTCAACTTTATATGAATTTAAATTTTGAATTTCTTTCTCAGTATAACTAGCAAATTATGCTTCCCATACAAATCGTTCTTTTCATAACATTTAGTTAAATGCTTAAAATGAATATTAATCTCACATATATTAAATTTACTTACGATAGAGAATTTTCTCCATTTTGTTTAGGATATCAACATTTTGAACAGTTTTCTCTTTGGTTTCTTACTGAACCGCTGTTCTAAGAAACTTTGACGCTTTCGCAACTACATTTAATTCTTTTTCTTAAAGAACTTTGCTTTTCTATGCTTATTATTGCATTCTAATTCGTTTGAAAAAAATTATAATTATTTTTGGGGGGACTGTCCATAAATGATGTCACACTTTTTAAAAATATTTTTGACCCCCCCCTCCCCCTTGTCACGGTATATTACATAAACGTATACTTGCAGTTCAGAAACAAAGCACTACATTATAGATCATATTTCAAATTTTATTTTTAAACTTTAACTATGTGTTTAAATGACATTAGTGATCAGGGGGAGGTTTTCTTCCAATGGTGAAGTGTTTCTGCTGCTACCATATTCTCAGAACCTACTCTGAATGCCTTTTTCGAAAAGAATGAAATATAATTGAAAAAAAAATGACATGAAAGTTGTTTTAGCCCCTATTAAAAAAATGCCCTCAAATTCTGGTAATTTCAAAATAACTTCAAAATTTAATTTGCTGATTTTAAATGTTTTTATTTTAACCAAAATGTGTGATGTCAGACTTCTTGTTGCCCCCTTGTCACAAACTGTCATAATTTCACGAACCCCAATCCCCCCTCCAAGCGTGACATCATTTGTGGACGGCCCCTTTCCACAAAAATTAAAACACTTTTTTAAAGTCTGAGTTTTAAGACTTTCTCGTATACGAAAGCACAAGAGAAAGTGCTGTAATCATCAACCCCTAAATTTTCGGTCATCTCTACGTATTAGACCTTCATGATTCCAACGAACTCATTTTTACTTTCTCGTATACGAAGTATACAAGGATCAATATTGATAAAATAAGACGAGATAACGCCATTCGAACTCGAGATTTCGACGAATCTTCACGTTTTAGACCTCCCCGAGTCCGAAAAACATAATTTTGGAATTATGTCTGTCTATGAACACGATAACTCGAAAACTATTAGAGCTACGGAGATGAAATTTGGTATGTGGTCTTTAAACATAATTTGTAGGTTTCTATTAAATTTTGGACAAAATCCGTCCACGGGAAGTCTGTATGTCCGCGTCCATGTGAACGCTATAACACAAAAACTTGAATAGTTAGATGGATAAAATTTGGTACACAGTTTTATCATCATGAATGTAGGTCCGTATCAAATTTTGGGCCAAATCCGTCAAAGGGTTGACTTGTCTGTCGGTCTGTATAATCGCATATTTGTAAAAATTATATCTCATAAGCCCTTTGACTTAGATAAATAAAACTTGGTATCACGTATGCTTACATTAATTATAGAACTGTGCCTAAATTTCGTTCAAATAGGTTAAAAATAGGTGTTGAAATTGCATATTTAGTTCAAAATGCACATTGCGACTGTGTGTTGGCGAGCGTTTCGCTTATTTTACTCAAGTTAGTATGGCTGGCGTTTGACCTAACCGGTCTACGAAGGAAATTGTAGCGAGCCGCACTGCGGAAATTATGGCAACCCCTGAATCGAAAGTTCGTTCTGACATTCTCCAGATGGAAGGTATGGTGCAATCTTGCGTGATATCAGTAGTCAGATTTCGTAGTCAAAAACGGTAAATAAAGTTCTGGTACCTAAATTGCGAACATACGCAATTCTTTTTGCAAGATATTAAATTTCAGGAATTCATGAATTTTATATGTTTCATTGTAAATCACCATTCATAATTTTTTTCTCAAAATAACCAAGCCTTGGGTAAATACCCCAAGAATATTCACCTACCCACTGGGTGTTTACCCACCCACATTACTCGTCGTATGCGAGAAAGTTTCGGGACTCATTTTTGAAATAATGCCTGTCCGCCTGTGAAAACAGTAACTCCAAAACGCTACACGCTGTAGTCTGATATGTAATTTTTACACCAAAATGTAGATTTCGAGCTAATTTTGGACGAAATTCGTCTAAGGGAAGTCTTTCGGGTTGTCAGTCCGTCCATGTGGCTGTGGACACGAAAATTCATTAATAAAATCTGGCATGTGCTTTTCTCACTCAAATCATAGACGATATAACGGAATTTGCATTTGTAGTCTTATATTTTTAACTAGAAAATCACCCGTTATTGGTATGACGGGTGCAAATCGCCTCTTCATTCGAGACCCGTCAAATTCGACGTGTTTAAATAGATATACATGCGAGAGAAATGTTTAACATTGATTGAAAACAAATGAAATAAACATATGCTTTATGACAGGAAATATTTTTTTCTTTTACATAATTCTTTTCTATTCTATTCTATTCTATTCTATTCAAAAGACCTCTTGGTGGACAACATTCCGTGTAAAGTATTTTCGGTTGTTTAACATTTTTTCTTGCCTAATCAAAACAAAGCACTTCTCTGGTTGTCAAACGTTTCCAAAAAATATTATCAAATTATATCATCACGATTGCAATAAATAATCAGATGCATCGTGACGTCCAAATTATATCACGCGCATGATATATCATTAATGTATACCACTACTTTCTATTAAAAAACGAAAATTAATTTGAAATATATGATTAAAATAATTTAAAATTTCTCGGGAATTTTTGAGCATAGCGAGATAAGTTTTATATCAATCGGTAGCAAATTTTATTTCACTATTTTAGAGCTATTAAATTTGAAATTAGAACGACAATTACTCTTTGAAATTTACAATGACTGAAATTTAGGTTCTCTAACAATGAAATAATTCTGTTTAACGTCTCGCAGTGCTGTGACGCGAGTTTTATTGTTGGTGACGTCAGAGCGTTACTGAGAGAGAGAGAGAGAGATCTGTGCTTTATATTAGTAATATTAGAGCTAAATACGGCTTTATCAATTATTTTTGGATGTTTTGCATCTCGAGGCGCAGACTGTTGAGCGTAATGTGAATGATTGGAATTCATATTGGTGAGAAAGTTCTTCAAAAAAGTATGTAACGCTAAACAACTTCTTTTTGTAAATAACTAAACAAATGTCGATGCAATTAATGGTTATTGTTTTTAATAGTCTGATGCTACTATGCGTATCAAATTTTGGGCCAATCCATCAGTGGAATGAATGCGCGTTACTCTGCCTGTAAGAATGTTTGTAACGCTACAATTTAAAAACGCAAAAAGGAGTTTGCAACGTAGTTTTGGCGCAATCTTTACGTCAAAACTGTAGATCTGTGTATAATTTTGTACTAGATCTGTCTATAGGCAAACTGTTTTTTTTTTTTGTCTGTTCCTGTTTATACGCATATCTTTACTTTACACTACGACACACCCCTGACTCCAGAGATAAAAATCTCCGATTTGCAGTTTGGATGAGTGTACGTAGAAACTTAACTGAACAAAAAAAAAAGTTACGTACAGTGTTTTACCATCGACGAAAAACATGTGAAAATTATAAAAACGATGAAAAATGTGTATTTGCATATATATGAAAAGAAAGACTCGCGAAGCAAAAACAATTTTAAGACAGGTCCCAAAAGTTCGCTGCACCTATGTACTTGTAGGAGGACTGATTAGGTCCTAGGAATTGCGCCTCTAGAGGGTCTTAGTCCATAAGTATGAGGTCTTGGTGAAAATCTTGAAAAACACAGCAGGAAAGATAAATGAAACTTGATATATATTGTCAACACTAAAATTGTAGATCTATACCAAATATTGGACCTGATCGGTCGAGCAGAAGGGGCCCAAAACTCATCCACGGTTCTCTTTATTACGCTACGAAGCTAAACACAAAACATGCCGAAATGTGTTTAAAAAAACCAAAAAGCCAAACTTAATCCTATCCAGACTTTATGATATCATGAACATCGTAGAGGAAGGACAAGAAATATGGAATAGGTCGGTTTATCCTCTATTAATTTTCAACTTAGTAGCAACAATGCGAAACTTTTCCTATTGAGCCGCCATGACGTTAATTTCGTCTGTGTTGTTGTAACTGTAACCACATTTTTATTACGAACATTTTTGTGTTTTTTGGAAAGCGGAAATTTCGGCAAGTCATTTTATTCTTATTATTTTCGCATTTAACTTTTATTTCTTGGTTTGTGATGCTTATGTGGGAATAATAGGGCACATTTTGTGGTTAATTTTCGTCTATAATCCATCCATGTTTCGTTTCCTAGATCCATACTTGTTATCTCCCAATAGGCGATAAATATGGAATACCAGTAGGGTAACAAATATGGAATAGTATTCCATATTTGAAAACTATTTGCTAAAATGCGCTGAAGAATGGGTTCACACAGAATGTGTTGGTTACTCAATTGGAAGATACGTGTGCGATTTTTGCAAAAATTAAAAAAAAAAAATTAGAAAGATTAGAAAATTTTTCGTAAAAATTAGAAGAATTTTTGTTTGTGTTCTATAGATTATCATTTATATATGTAACATTTTTTTTCATCTGAAATGTTCTTTTAATTAAACGCATTGTATTATGTATTACTTTTCTATTAATAAAAAACTTAATTACATCTTCCCCTATTTTTTGCCCATTTCTATTAAAGATTTTTAGGTATTTCATATTTGTCACCCATTTGGATAGTTGAGAAATACACACTAAACAGATATATTTTTAAATATTGTTGTTTTTTCTTATTTCATGTGCAGTTAAGTAAACAGTTCATTGATAAACATGACAATGAAATTTCCATAAATCAGCATTTCTAGTTAAAAACATTTTGCCAAATGTAAATGGTATTCCATATTTATCTCCCTTCCTCTACAAGCTGCCAGGGCCGGATTATGCCGGATAATTTAGTAATAATTGATTTTAATTTGCATAATTTCAAGTAAACAGCCATGCAAATGAAATAAAAGCACTAAATTAAATTACTTTTAAAATAACATAAATGAAAAGACCACGAAGAGCCGGAGATCTCAAATTGGGGACCCCCAGGCAGTTGCCTACTTCAACTATTTGATAATCCAGCCCCGCAAGATGCCTGCTTTTCTTAGGTAACTAATTTTAAATCTTATAATTACTAATATAATAGCCCAGATCTGTCTCTAGGTAACGCTCTGACTTCACCAACAATAAAACTCGTGCCATAGCACTGCGAGACGTTAAACAGCATTATTTCATTGTTAGAGAACCTAAATTTCAGTAACTTGAAATTTAAAAGAGTAATTGTCATTCTTAAAATTTATCTCGCTATGATCAATAGCTCCCGAGAAATTTTAAATCATATATTTCAAATTAATTTCCGTTTTTTAATAGAAAGTAGTAAATTATGTCAGTGGCATATCATGCGCGTGATATAATTTGGACGCCACGATCCATCTGATTATTTATTGCAATCGTGATGATATAATTTGATAATATTTTTTTGGCAACGTTCGGCAAACAGAGAAGTGCTTCGTTTTGATTAGAATTTCGAAAAAGAAGTCCTTTTAAATTTTAACTTCTGACTTACGTTTGACAAGCCGAGAATTTCATGGTTATTGAATTATAATAAAATTGTTAAACAACTAAAAATACTTCACACGTAGTGTTGTTCACGAAGAGGTTTTTTGAATAAAGAAATATGTAAATAAAAAAAATATTTCTTGCCATAAAACATGTTTATTTTATTTGTTTTCAATCAATGTTAAACATTTCTCTCGCATTTATATCTATTTAAACACGTCAGATTTGACGGGAAATCTCTCGAATGAAGAGGCAATTTGCACTCGTCATACCATGACGGGTGATTTTCCAGTTTTGTATATAACCCCCGAAACACCGCAAAAAGTCCAAGCTCTGTCGGGAAAACTATTTCCCTGCAAGTAGGTAGTAGGGAAAACTATTTCCCTACCACCTGAAAACGAAAACTTTTCCATCCCCGTCACGCTTCGCAAGTGGCGCAATAATAAGCGGAGTATATAAATAATAAATTAAGAGGTGATCTTTCGTCCTCCCCTCGCACCCCCCGGTTGCGCTGGCGTGAGTAACTGGCTCTGTGACCGAACCATGTGACCAAACAAATGGTGACAACTCATTAAACAAGGGCCGGGGGTCGAAAAGGATCGAAAATTCTGCTGCCCCCTCTTCTCTCTTAATGTGTCTCAGTGGTGGTCTAGTACGAACAGAATCAAAGTTTTGCTTGTCCAGTGATATCACACGCTGGGTCCGTCGAGTGTTATGTGGACAATCTTTCCTCCTAACGATGTGTTAGATCTATCTTGCATGGATTGACTGTTAGGATTAGCGTCGCAGTGTTCTAATCTTAATTTGCCGTCAGAGTTCAATAGATTTCCGCCTATCTTTTAATATCTGCTAGAGGTAACACAAGAAGACACATAGTCTTGTAAAACCACAGTTGTAGTAAGTTATTGTAAGGTTGCAGTTGTGAAAAACTGGAAAAAGTCAATTTTTTAAACGTCAGAGAGATTGTAGCTGACTGATTTGTCATCTTTTCAAAATATCGCAATTGAAGGTTCTTTTTGCATTTTAAGATTTTATCCATTTAACTCGGAAGACTGGTAATTAAAGAATATGTGTTGAATAATGTAATATAATGAATCAGTTAGGTATATGAAACTGGTGAATTTTTAAAAAAATTTCATGCAATTATAACTTTAATTTTAAGAATACATCACAAGCATCGGTGAAAAGAATTCAAGTGGAAAAACAGCTCTAGGTATTAAAAAACCTTGAAAATGAATGAGAAAAATTTATTTAGCGTTGTGAAATGGAAATTTTCCAAGTCAAACTATGTCGTTAAAATAATTGTTTAGTTCTGATTTGAAATTCTTCATAAAAACGTTTCAAAGAGATGGCACTCAAAAATTAGGATAATTAAATTAAATTCGATGTTGTCGTTCTTTTAATTCATGATTTTGATCAGACTGTTTATCTATTCAAAAATTTCTCAAAAATGAAATATCAAATATCTGTGGAGAAGTATTATTAATTTCTAATGGAAACGAACCAAGTATAAATCATCAAATGTTTATAACAACACCTGAACCTTGATTAGAGCTTTCGTCAAAAATAATTACCATATTCATAGAAATTATTTTACAAAAGAACAGAACTTACAAATGAAACTGCTATAGAAAGAAATTTGTAAGCAAATTTTCTGAAGATTTAATTCGTCCGCAATATCTAACACATGGTATAATTTGAATCTCAGTATTACCAAAACTATCATCACAGAAGGCCTATAAAACATATTTTAAGTCATTGGAAACGCTAGTCAAGTGTCAACATTATTCATCATGGCCTCACCTACAAGCAAGCCAGAAAATGCCTGCAACCACGTGCCGCCCCAAGAAGTCCCGTCTCGGTATCTACCCTTTTTGGAAGCCGGTTTCTGGCCTGGAGCACCAGCTTTGTCTCCCTTCCTCATGGGACGGGACATGCCACCATTCTGGCCCATGCCTTGGCTGCCCCACCTGTGGTCCGCAGCCCCGACAGAATCTGAAGCAACAAGACACAGCCGGGCCCTTGCTGTCTTCATCTTCAACGACGAGTCCGAATCCTGACCCACCAGACCCGTCCCAGTCGAATCCCCTGGAAGGCTCGATGCCCTGACACCGGCCTTCAGAACTTCTTCCTTGAGCAGTAGCCCCGTTATTAATGGGGCACCTGCGATGAATGGTCATCGAGGTTTCGTGGATCCCCTTATTGCCTTGACATCAATGGAAGGTAAGCGAAGCTTTCGTTACTCATTTTTCATGACCAATAGAAATATAATAGAATGCATCCTAAAAGCATTCGGGTATAATAACCACACCTTTCTGATCAGGATTTTATAATGGAATCTGCCCCAAAGCACTTTGGTACAGTTACTATTACTACTCACTCCTTTCTGATCATGACCGTATAATGGAATGTGCCCTTAAAGAACTGGTATAATTTTCATTACCCCTTCTGATCAGGATTTTATAATGGAATCTGCCCCAAAGCACTTTGGTACAGTTACTACTCCTTGAACACCATCTTAAAATGAAATCTGTCCTTGAAATACTCGGATATAATTATCACTCCTTTCCGATCATGATTGTATAATGGAATGTGCCCTTAAAGAACTTGGGTATAATTATCACTCCTTTCGGATCAGGATTTTATAATGGAAACTTTGCCCAGCACACAGCACAGTTACTATTCCTTTCTGATCACGATCTTAAAAAATGAAATCTGTCCTTGAAATACTCGGATATAATTATCACTCCTTTCCGATCATGATTGTATAATGGAATGTGCCCTTAAAGAACTTGGGTATAATAATACCCTTCGGTCAGGATTTTTAATTAGGAACTTTGCCCCAAAGCACACTAGCACAGTACTATTCCTTTCTGATCACGATCTTAAAAAAATGAAATCTGTGCTTGAAATACTCGGATATAATGTATCACTCCTTTCCGATCAGGAGTTTTTATAATGGAAACTGCCCTAAAGACACTAGCACAGTTACTATTCCTTCTAATCACGATCTTAAAAATGAAATCTGTCTTTGAAATACTCGGATATAATTATCACTCCTTTCCGATCATGATTCTATAATGGAATGTGCCCTTAAAGAAACTTGGGTATACATTATCACTCCTTCTGATCAGATTTTTAGTAATGGAATTCCGCCCCAAAGCACTTTGGTAAAGTTAGCTGACTCCTTGAACACCATCTTGAAATGGAAATCTGTCCTTGAAATACTCGGATATAATTATCACTCCTTTCCGATCATGATTGTATAATGGAATGTGCCCTTAAAGAACTTGGGTATAATTATCACTCCCTTCTGATCAGGATTTTATAATGGAATCTGCCCCAAAGCACTTTGGTACAGTTACTACTCCTTGAACACCATCTTAAAATGAAATCTGTCCTTGAAATACTCGGATATAATTATCACTCCTTTCCGATCATGATTGGCTATAATGGAATGTGCCCTTAAAGAACTTGGTATAATTATCCCCTTTCGGACAGGATTTTTTATAATGAAACTTGCCCCAAGCACACTAGCACAGTTACTATTCCCTTCTTCGATCACGATCTTAAAAATGAAATCTGTCTTTGAAATTGATATAATATCACTCCTTTCCGATCATGATTGTATAATGGAATGTTCCTTAAAGAACTTGGGTATACTTATCACTCCCTTCTGATCAGAGGTAATAATGGAATCTGCCCCAAAGCACTTGGGTACGGTTATACCCTTGAACACCATCTTAAAATGAAACTTGTCTGAAATACTCAGATATAATTATCACCCTTCCGATCGATGATTACAATGGAATGTGCCCTTAAGAACTTGGGGTATAATTATCACCCCTTCTAGTCAGATTTGATATGGATCTGCCCTTAAAGCACTTTGGTACAGTTACTTACTCTCCTTGAACACCATCTTAAAATGAATCTGTCTGAAAGAGCCATACGGATATAATTATCACCTCCTTTCTCGATCATGAATTGTATAATGGAATGTGCCTTAAGAACTTGGGTCAATTATCGACTCCTTTTCGGATCAGAGTTTTATAATCGGAAACTGCCCTTAAAGCACACTAGACAAAGTTACTATTCCTTTCCTGAGTCACGATCTTAAAATGAAATCTGTCCTTGAAATACTCAGATATAATTATCCCTCCGATCATGATTGTATAATGGAAAGCCTTAAAGAACTTAGGGTATAATTATCACTCTTTCGAGATGCAAGTTTTATAATGGAAACTGCCCCAAGCACACTGCAAGTACTATTCCTTTCTGATCACGATCTTAAAAATGAAATCTGTCTTGAAATACTCGGATATAATATCCTCCTTTCCGATCATGATTAGCTATATGGAATGTGCCCCTTTTAAAGAACTTGGGTATAATTATCACCCCCTTCTGATCAGGATTTTATAATGCGAATCTGGCCCCAAAGCACTTTGGTACAGTTACTACCTCATGAGCCCATCTTAAAAATGAAATTCGACATCACCTGAAATACTCGGATATAATTATCACTCCTTTCCGATCATGATTGTATAATGGAATGTGCCCTTAAAGAACTTGGGTATAATTATCACTCCCTTCTGATCAGGATTTTATATGGAAGTCTGCCCTTACAAAGCACTTTGGACAGTGCTATCTACTCCTTGAACACCATCTTAAAATAAATCTGTCCTTGAAATACTCGGATATACTATACTCCTTTCCGATCTGCGATTGTATAAATGAATGTGCCTAAATGAAACTTGGGTATAATTATCACCCTTTCGGATCAGGATTTTTATATGGAAACTGCCCAAAAGCTACACTAGCACGATTACTATTCCTTCTGATCACGATCTTAAAATGAAATCTGTCTTTGAAATACTCGGATATAATTATCACCCTTTCCGACGTCACTTGATTGTATAATGGAATGTGCCCTAAAGAACTTGGGTATAATTATCACCCCTTCTGATCCAGGATTTGTAGTAATGGAATCTGCCCCCAAAGCACTTTAGTACAGTTACTACTCCTGAACACCATCTTAAAATGAAATCTGTGCTTGAAATACTCAGATATATATCACTCCTTTCGATCATGACTTAAATGGAATGTCCTCTACAAGAACTTGTAAATTACCTCCCTTCTGATCAGGATTTTATAATGGAAACTGCCCCAAAGCACACTAGCACAGTTACTATTCCTTTCTGATCACGATCTTAAAAAATGAAATCTGTCCTTGAAATACTCGGATATAATTATCACTCCTTTCCGATCATGATTGTATAATGGAATGTGCCCTTAAAGAACTTGGGTATAATTATCACTCCCTTCTGATCAGGATTTTATAATGGAATCTGCCCCAAACACTTTGTACATTTTGTTACTACTCCTGAACACCATCTTAAAATGAAATCTGTCCTGAAATACTCGGATATAATTATATCCTTCCGATCATGATTGTATATGGAATGTCTTTAAAGAGACTTGGGTATATTGTCACCTCCCTCTGATCAGGTTTTATATTGGAATCTGCCTATAGCCTTTGCGTTAGCTTACTACTCCTTGACACCATCTTGAAGAATCTGTCCTTGGAAAATGCTCGGATATCGTATCACCCTTTCGATCATGATTGTATAATGGAATGTGCAAAGAACTTGGGTATAGTGTATCACTTTCGATCAGATTTTATAATGGAAACTGCTCTAGAAACACAACAGTTTATTCTCTGATCAATCGATCTTAAAAAAATAAATCTGTCTTTGAAATACTCGATATAATTATCACCCTTTCCGGATCATGATTGTATAATGGAATGTGCCCTTAAAAGAAACTTGGGTATAATTATCACTCCCTTCTGGATCAGGATCGTAAATGGAATCTGCCCCCAAAAGCACTTTGGCTACAGTTACTACCCTTGAACACCATCTTAAAATGAAACTGGTCCTTAAACTCCAGATATATTCATCACCCTTCGATCATGATTGTATAATGGAATGTGCCCTTAAAGAACTTGGGTATAATTATCACTCCCTTCTGATCAGGATTTTATAATGGAATCTGCCCCAAAGCACTTTGGTACAGTTACTACTCCTTGAACACCATCTTAAAATGAAATCTGTCCTTGAAATACTCGGATATAATTATCACTCCTTTCCGATCATGATTGTATAATGGAATGTGCCCTTAAAGAACTTGGGTATAATTATCACTCCTTTCGGATCAGGATTTTATAATGGAAACTGCCCCAAAGCACACTAGCACAGTTACTATTCCTTTCTGATCACGATCTTAAAAAATGAAATCTGTCTTTGAAATACTCGGATATAGTTAATTAGCACTCCTTTCTGATAATGATCGTATAATGGAATATACTCTTAAAGAACTCGGGTTTAATTATCATTGCTTTCTGATCATGATTTTGTATCTAGTACGACTTGGTCCTTGGAAGTTCATACTGAACGCTCATTTGATACCAAGCAAATATTTTTATTTAAACAGTTTTTAAAATTTACACGTTGAGAAAGCACCCAGTGGAAGAAAGTATTTAAATTTAACCCCTTAACGGTTTCATTTTCTTTGTTATCTAATAAGATTATTCCTCCTGTTTTGGAAAGGGGCTGTCGTTTTCATTCATCTAAGAAGGCATAGTATACTTGAGATGTTTATGGATTCTACGTATTTTTTTCAAACTATAAAGCTAATGTTTATGGATTCTACGTATTTTTTTCAAATTATAAAGCTAATGTTTATGGATTCTATGTATTTTTCCAAACTATAAAGCTGATGTTTATGGATTCTACGTATTTTATTCAAACTATAAAGCTAATTAATGATTAAATTTTAGTTTATAGTCTGAGATAATATCCTAATACATTTTGCTTTCATATTTTATTTCATCAAAATTTTTGTGGAATCTGTAAACCAAGCTCTCTAAGATATAGGTACACGAGGAAATATATCCAGCAAGCTGAATGATTATGGCTGCTATGTTTTCATTCTGTTTTCAGCATGTTTTAATAAAGTAAACATGCCGCTGGCCATAAAATGTGTTGCGCCGTTTTAATGTTGAAATCAAATGCATATTTTGAAAGAGGAAGATGGCGCTGAAAACGTGCATTTAGATGTTACATGACATGCCAATTATTTGATTCCTTTAAGAACATTTATGGAGACAATGAGCAGAACAGGTGCAAGGCCACTAAAAGAACATGTGTTAAATATCTAATACAATCTGTTTACGTTGTTAAGAGAACCATGAATATAAAATGATACCAGATTCAATTGAAATCATATTCCCAGCGAACAAGCTGGTTGCCGAAGGCTGCTAATTAATAAATATAACATTGAAGTTTGCATAAATCAACATTTCTAGTCATAAGCATTTTGCCAAATCTAAATGGTATCCCAAATTTGTCTTCCTTCCTCTAATGTTTCGAAATTTCAATTATACTTTTTTAAATTTTAATAAGTTCAAGACCACAGATCTTGTAAATCAAATGAAATCACATAATTAAATTACATGGAAAATCATGCAAAAAATCTTGAGACCTCGGGGCCCCTAAAATGTTCGGGCCCCTCGGCAACTTCCTGCATTGCCTATTTGATAATGCGGCCCTGGTCCCAGTCTGTTTCATAGTCACGCCAGTTCCAATGAAACATGACTTTTTAAATGAAAAGCCAAAATTTAGACTAGCAGCAGAATTTTAAAATCCCGAAATGTTTTAAAACGTATGCTTTTGCCGGATTTTTCTATCAAGAATTTCAACTCGAATTTTAAAATTGCATTAAAATTTGAATAATATAAAAGTACAGCGTAAAAAAAACCCCCAAAAATCTCTTACATCATTCCATGAAAGTCTCTCGGATGATTACAAAATGGAAATAATAAAATATAGTGTACTAGCTGCCTTTGACGAGCATATTTTTCACCAACATAATTGGCTGTATTTCATTTCACTTTTAAATTAACGCTTGACTCTAAAATTCACAATAGCTAATCTTTAAATAAAGTTCCTAGAAAACTTTATCAAGATCAAAGAAAAAACTATTTTATAAAATGCAAATGGACAAAATTTTCGAATTTATTAATTTTCAAGTGTAGGGAGAGTTGGGGTAGATTGATACGCGGGAACATTGATACACTTCTTAAAGTTTGATTATTGGAATGGCTCAAGATGTTCATATCCTCTCATATATATAACAAGGTAACCCTTAGCACACGGTGTATTTTTCGGCCATGTTTAGACAAAAGTTAATTTACAAATGAATCAAACCGCTAATCTTCTAGTAGAAGTAAATTTTACTCTAAGTTCGTGCTGTGTGATTTCTTTCACTAATTACGTTTTCCTGCCAGGGAATCTCCTCCAAAGGTAGGAAAAAATATTTATTTTTCTGAACTATATTAACTTTTGAGGTTGTTTAGAGTTGATTTTGCGTGATTATTTACTTGTTTTAAGTAAAAAAGTATCTTGGGGGAGATTGATACAATTGACTCCGGGGCACGTTGATAAGCGTCTTCTGTGTGAATCAATGTGTCTTAACAGCAACTACCTTGTAAAATCATCTTCATAATTGAAAAAAAACGTAGAAATGAACAATCTAAGAGAAACACGCAATTAAGTATTTGTTTAAACTATGAAAACAGAACCATTAAAATTTCAAAAAGCGGCTTCTAGGTACACATTCTCTCTCTCTCTCTCTGGGGGTACGAGAAGGGCATTTGGGGGTACGTAAAATCAAAGTTGTTAATGGTAGAAACAAGAAAACATAAGGGATTAAATAAGTTAAAGAATTTTGTTCCTCCAAGTGAATACTTGGCATTAATAACTATATCATTTGAATAGCTGATTATTACGAAGTGTTAATTTTTAGCTATCCTTATAAGTTAATGCGAAATTATAACAAAAACGGTTTTATTTGTTTCATTTGCTTTGGCATTGAATTAATACTGTTGCAAGTCTTACTGTGGGTGTATGGTGTAAACAGTCCAAAACGCAGGATAATGGAGAATGAAGGTTTATTTACAAATATGCAGGAAAACACGTAGCACAGGTACAGGAAACAATAGTTCTTGCACAGATTACCAATATAAACAGACAACAATTCACAGGTAATAACAGTTCAGCACTTTGTTATCTAACAACACAAACAGTCAGCAAATAACTAGTAACGACAATAACTGCACTTTCAATAGTGCTCAGCTCACCAGCTTCCTAGCTCGCACTGCGGACGAACTCCAAAGACGTTTGCGCTCCAAGACGATCCCAGTCGATCAACACCCACTCTGTCATCCAAGCGCTCTCTTTATATAATGTCCCCCGGCAGGCCGTGACGTCACATGGAATTATCTAGTACATTCAAGCGTATCTTCTCTCCTAATGGAAATATCGAGAAGATTCTAGCACCTTTGAGATCCCATATTTCGTCGCCAAGTCGCCATGGTTGTCGCCAAGGTCGGGGAACCAGACGTGGCTGCTGCTAGTCATCCCATACTTATCCCTGTAAAACTCTCTTCCCAACCATAAGACTCACATTGCTGGGAAGCGACTTTCCATGTTTGTGGTAATACTATTGTAAAAATGGAATCAAATGTAAAATCAAAAATAAGTTCTGCAAATC
This sequence comes from Araneus ventricosus, assembly GCA_013235015.1. Classification (NCBI taxonomy): domain Eukaryota; kingdom Metazoa; phylum Arthropoda; class Arachnida; order Araneae; family Araneidae; genus Araneus; species Araneus ventricosus. Next base: position 6,595 of record BGPR01006764.1, on the reverse strand, counting down.
TTATTAATTCGAGCCATTTCGCTTTTATGCTAACGTAAGCTAACCTTAACATATTATTGATAAACACTTCTTTACATAGACGGATGATAGGAGGGGTGCAGTTTAATATGATAGCAGGGGGTACGCGAAAAGGGATCAAGGGATACGCGAGGGAAAAATAGTTTGGGAATCCCTGATTTAGAAGACAAAATTGGATATGTTGCTTAAAGGCAACACTGGGCATTTAAGGGTTAATTGATTAACAGCTTAAATTGGAAATATTGAATGAGTTTATTCGTGACAGACACGATTAAAAACATCGATTTATAAATGGATTTGAAAGAAGAGTTCACCTAATTGAGTTAGCTTAAAAATTACTTATCCGATACTAGATCATTGACGACCAGCTTGTTCTCCAGGAATATTGATTGCGTTTTTCCTTTCAAATCAAATCTATTATGGATAACTTGATATTCTAACCGAGATAGGAAATTAATCAGCATTATTTTAGTAACCTTACATCTGTTCTGCTCTTAGTGTAAAGTCGCGGGGGAAAAAAAGGAGCCACCCAGAAGTATTCTGCAATAGTTTATTGGGCGTTTAAAAAATGTACCGATCCTCATGAAGTAACGTATGCTTAAAGAGTCTACGGTTAAAAATTTCATAAGGGGTCATCTAAATATTTAAAATTGCACTAAATTCAGAATTTTCAATAGGAACTTATCTCTTTCTTCGAACCGATTTCTTTCGTCAAAATAACAGTGAAAAAATATTTAATGAATTCGATTTATAATGATGAACGTTATACTCAACAAACAATCAACACTTCAGACGACGGATAAAGATTTTTTTAAAATTAAGCGCTTACCTATATGCACATTAATCGTTTAAGATGCGCATAATTAGTACTCAAGATATGCAATAAAGGAATGATTTTTCTCACTGTTATGATAAACGTTTAATTTTAAAATTTAATTATTGATTTCCATACTATGTAGTATTACACTAAGTAGGGTAAACCGGGGCTAGTTGGACATAGGGTCACGTTGGGCCAGTAGTGTTATTTTCAAAACTTTTCGGTATTTAACGCTGCCATTTCAGACAAGTTTGTATTGTCCTGTCTCCCCACATCAGCGTCATTGAAGAAGCAGCGTTCATTAAAGAAACAGCCAGAATTTTCTAATTTTTGCTAAGCTGAGTAAATTTATGAATAATAGTCTTTTTCTTTGAATACAAATTACAATTTCCATTTTTACAAATAATATTGAGAAAGATAGTTCTTCATTGTTACCTTAGGGCTTGTTTGTTTATCGAAATGCTTTCAGAATAAATACCTACACTCATGAGAAACAAAAATGGCGATATGGGGCTAGTTGGACCATTTCGCATGGGACAAGTTGGGTCGGCGGGCCATCCAGTGGCGCATGTTCAGAATGCGCGTTATAGGAATATCTCTGAATGTGTGGGATGGAATTGCACCAGATTTATTATGCATGATACTTGTTATGAAAAACCATGCGGACTCGATTTTGATTATAATTACACAATACTATTTGAAATTTTTTATATAATACACATAATGTGGATAATAACACAATTATGTTACTTAAAATTAAAAATATAATAATATAGAAGAATGTTTTGTGATAGTCGCTTTATACTAGTAGTGGATCAATTTACCCCGCAGTTGGGGCAAGTTGGCCCAAGCGACTTGGTGTCAGCTTGAGGTTTTAAATTAGTACTGATTGGTAATATATTCAAATTTTACTATGGGGAATTCTTCCTGAAGAAACACTATTAGTGTCAGATAAAACAATTTTGAATTCCCTTTTTAAAAAAATTCTTAGAAGAAAAAACTGCCCAATTAGCCCCGGTCTACAATACTGTCTTAAAAAAATTTAAAATTATCACTTTCAAATGAATTTGCATTAGTAGCATTAAATTTGTAATAATGAAAATTGTTTAGCAAAATTTCGATTATACGTCTTCTCATTTATACGTCGTTTCACATGAGCCCCTTTAAAGTCTACAAACTGCTCTTTACCGTATTTGTCAGTCTTGATAACAAGTTCATACTGAAGTTAAATTTATAAGAAATATTTTGCCGAATATGATTCATACAACATGTTCCTAAAGAATAGCTTCTTGAACGATGCATGCTCTCGATACTTTACTGAGCGAAATATTTTTTTCGTAATATTACTGATACGTAGCGGATTTTGTTTCGTTCAGCAGAACCTCGATTATACGATCTGATCGAGACGCAATCAGTTCGGATAATCAGCAACTCGCTCAACAGAGCTCGGTTAAGAGAAATTGGGTTTAAAGAATCATCTGAATACGTCCATAAGTACAGTACTATCGGGTATTAACATTTTAATAAGCTCTTCTATTAGTTATCAACATTAAAACTTACTAACATGCATTTTTGAGACAGTTTTGATAAGAGGGTTCGCGAATGTAAATGATTTACCGTTGCATTTTTCCAATGATTTCTTTAAAGGTGTTGTTCTTAAAAGAATACTTTCCCTCTCTCATTAGCGGAGAACAGAACACCATTTCATGCCTCTGCGACTAGAACCTTTTGGTTATTTAAACAGTGTGATGGACATGAAGTGGAAGAGACATCGGAAGACGCTCCTTAACTGCCTAGCAAAATGGCGAAGTCAGGGAGATGGAAAAGGTTACAAAAATACAAATCTAAAAATCTGGGATAATATACAAGAAACTAAGGGGAGTATCATATAAAACCATATACAAACAAAAACTGTAGAAAGGAAAGAAAAAGGAGTATGAAATGTACAAATATCAACAAACAAGAGAGAGAAAAAAATCAAATAAAGAAGTCCACAAAAACAAACTAAAATGCGAGTGTTAAAAAAGCACATGTGCGTCTGTTCTGTTGATTGTTCTTTTCTCCGTAAAGTGGAAGTTCTTCTGTGTGGAAGCGGAGAATAGTTCAGGTGAGCTGTCACTTCGGCAAAGAGGGCGCCAAAAATTCCCAATGTCGGCTTGCAGGAATGAAAAAGGCTTGAAGTGAGAGATGATCGTGGATTTATTCGAAAAAGCTCTTGAAAATCATTAAGATGGTGTAGCAATCGTTGGATTTTAAGTCGGGAGTCTTTGTTGGAAGCGACGTTTCGGAACCAGTCGACTTTCCGATTCATTTACATTCTTTCAACATCACTGTTCATTAAAAAAATGTCCAGTTAGGAGCCGTCCACAAATGATGTCACGCTTGGAGGGGGGAGGGAAATTGTGACAGTTTGTGGCAAGGGGGAACGAAGTGTGACATCACACATTTTGGTTAAAATAAAAACATTTAAAATCATCAGATTAAATTTTGAAGTTATTTTGAAATTACCAGAATTTGAGGGTATTTTTTTAATCGGGGTTAAAGCAACTTTCATGTCATTTTTTTCACTTATATTCCTTTCTTTTCGAAAAAAGGCATTCAGGGTAGGTTCTGAGAATATAGCAGCAGCTGAAATTCTTCACCATTAGAAGAAAACCTCCCCCCGTCACACCCTTGAAATGTCCAACAAAAGATACGTCGTCCCACCTGGGTGAGTGGTAGAACTGGTAGGGCACAAACAGGTTAATTTTATTGAGGCGTTTTTTTTAAATTCAATCCGTTTAAGAGTAGTTGTGTTCATAAAGTAAATATAAGATTTAAAGCAAAATATATCAAATTCCAAAATACCACTGTTTTCAATTGCTCTTTTATATTAATATTTTATTACTATTATTTATTAATTAGGTTTTTTGTTGTAAACCCAAATCTTATTTCATACAAAATAAGTACACATATAATCATTATTATTTTTATGCTCACAAATGTCATTAAAACACATAGTTACAGTTTAAAAATAAAATTTGAAATATGATCTATAATGTAGTGTTTTGTTTCTGAACTGCAAGTATATGTTTATGTAATATAGCGTGACATGGGACAAGGGGGGGGGGGGGGGGGGGGGGGGGTGGGGGACACTTTGTGAAAAAGAGGGGGGGGGGGGGAAAAAAATATTAAAAAAAGTGTGACATCATTTATGGACAGCCTCTTAGTTCAAATTTGGCGAGTCTCCCCTATAGATTAATTGATGAAATTGCTTTATTGCCTCGATAGTTGAATTGTTTCAACAATCCTTGAGGCATACACTGTCTAGCACCAAAAAACTTCCTTGGCCCTGTAGTTTTCCGAATGTTTGAAAATGTTTACAACTTAAACTTATAAAAATAAAGGGTTTTTTTTAAAATGATTCAGCATTTTAGATTTAAGCAATAAAAAAGTTCTTATCAGTTCCAGTCGTAAAGGACAAACACAGTTAATTTTATGCCGCTTTAAAATCATAATTTAATATATTTCGCATTAATTTTTGGTATCATAATATTTTTATGGTTAAAGCAATTTGCTAAATATTCTCCGTACACATATACTTTTTCTGTTGGAAATGTTGATATTTGAAAATATTCATGACTAAATAGCATAACATAAAATTATAAATCACCGTTATTTTTTTTAAAGAAAAGAAAAAGACAATAGTTTTACTAATACTAGAAAATTCTCTAATCGTTAAGATTTTATACCAAATAATGCGAACTATCATATCACTGATAGGTATTTGATGTGAAGAAATATTAGAAAGATTTGGAATATCAATTTATTTCGGCACGTATCTGGATCAACAAAAACCAAACAAAGTATTTTAAATATAAACAACATATTTTTATATAGTGAAAAAAATTCTTCGCACGATCGTGGAAATTTCGAATAAAGCCTAGCAAAAAAAACAAAAACACCTTTTGAAAAAGTTTGATAACATAATGGAATAATCTCTGCAAAGCATATTAATAACAAAACATTTTAGGGTTTTAACCCCTTAAGTCTCGCGCCCGTCATATTGACATGCATCGAAGTATCGCATTTTTAGGCTTTTAAACTAAAAGTTAATCATTAATTAGCTTTATAATTTGACACAAAAATTAACTACAATCCTTAAGCATCTCAAGTATTCTATGCCTTCTTAGATGAATGAAAACAACAGCCCCTTTCCAAAATAGGAGGGGTCATCTTATTAGATAGTAAAAATATGGCGATCCTTAAGGGGGTTAAAAAAAACAAGCAGAGTCTGTTTTAAAAACTCAGTCGCAACCGAGAAAAAATCCGCCAAAATAAGTTCTAAATACTAATAAGAACTTCATTGAGACATCGTAAAATGAATCTCGTGTTCGAATTTACAGGCAGATGGCTTATTTAAAGACTTTATAACTCCATCAAACAAAATATGAGGGGAGAGGGAATTTCTATTTGTAATAATTGGAATTGATAATCCAACTACTTGACGATGGATTTTCTATACAAAAATTCGTAGAATTTTTCAAAGGTAGAGTCAACCTAAAAAAATCCGATGATTAAAGGCATAGCAGCCGACAAAAAGTGCCGATTTGCCTTCAAAAGCTAAATACGATGTAAACAATGCAACAAAATTAAAAGATTACTGCTATTAAAAAACAGTGCGGTAAAAATTATCACAGCATCAAACTTAGTATCGGATTATGAGAATCTGTTCAACTGAACTAGACATAAAAGATGTATCAAAAAGAGACTCTTAGTTATCCAAAGAATCAAACTTGGTATCGGATTTTGAGAATCTGTTCAACTGAACTAGACATAAAGGATGTGTCAAAAAGAAACTCTTAGTTATCAAGGAAAGCAGCAAAACGGAGAATTTGAAGTTTGTAGAAAAAACCTGCTGGATTCTGGGAGACTCCAGTCGCTTAAATGGAAGTGTAATCATTCGTAAAGAGCTGGATCAGTACGTGAATTTAAGAACTTATTCGGTGATGTGAAGCATGGGGACATACATGTAAAAAAAGGGGTTATTTACTAATTCTTCCAAAATTGATAAACTGAAATTGCTTCACGATACAGAATGCCGCCCCATGTTCCCGTGCCTGATGCCATTACAGTAACTGATCCATTTGGACGGACATGGGACCTGATGGCTTCAAGATACAGAACGCAGCCCCATGTCCCCGTGCCTGATGCCATTACAGTAACTGATCCATTTGGACGGACATGGGACCTGATGGCTTCAAGATATAGAGCGCCGTCCCATGTCCCCGTGCCTGATGCCATTACAGTAAATGATCCATTTGGACGGACATGGGACCTGATGGCTTCAAGATAGAGAACGCAGCCCCATGTTCCCGTGCCCGATGCCATTACAGCAACTGAACCAGTTGGATGGACATGGGACGTGATGGCTTCAAGATACAGTAGAACCTCGATTATCTGAATATAGATCAACCGAATCATCGGTTAACCGAAAGCATTCCAGTCGGCAAGTTCAAGAACACGTCACAACGTGAACCGCGAATATCTTTTTGTTCGCCGAAAAAGCGGCAGGGTTTGGTTCGCGAACCGCTGGCGTCGCACCCCAAACCCCATCCATATCTACAAATAAGCTGCTGGCCATCGTTTCTGAACCTTTCGGCTGGCACGTGTATATAAGACTTAGGAATCCAGTCACAGCCCTTTGCTTAATGTAACAAAATTCTAAAAGAGGCTAAATGCGTGCATAATTCCGCATAATTCATGACGCACATCTGAAAA
>BGPR01006763.1:38462-77084 GCA_013235015.1 Araneus ventricosus | reverse complement strand
ATATGGCTATTTATATAGGATATAGGGTTATTTATATACTTATAGGGCTATTTATATAGGTTATAGGGTTATTTACATAGGATAATAAAAATAGGGTTTTATCATGATAATGTGGCTGGATAATGTCTGTAAATTGCCACATGCATGATGCATGTCGGATTTTCGTACAAAACTCTCTACAGGGCAGACAATTAGGCCTACAGATACTAAAATCTAGCTGGTAGTTACTTCTTGAGCTGTAGATGCTCACTAAGAAAGTATTTTTCCCAATTTTAATCAGATTTCTAATTAAAAATTAATCGAAATTCTATCATTTTTCCTCAACAACTTCGGTGCACGTTATCGCACAAAAATCACAATTTCTACACCACTTTCAATTTTTTAAAAAAATGGATGTTCAGTGATACCAATTTTATTTCCTTACAATTTCTTTGTCTTCTTTCAATAAATGTAGGAGAAAAGATATCGGTAAAACTGAGCTGGCAACATTGCCCAGCAGATGCATAAGGTAAAAGGACGAGAAATGCCACGATTTACTGTGGCCAGACGCCTTCATAAAAATGGCCTACTCGCCCACCGACCTGAACGCTGCTTCCCACTGAAGACGGCGCCGTTAAGCCGCGTTCCTACGGCCTGTCTTTCCGCGGTTCGGGTTATTTCCCTTCTTCGGAACAGGAAAAATCGATGTGACTCGTGGTCTTGTAGGTGCTTCTGTAACTTCCCCGTTATGGCAGTAAATAGCTCGCGCATCAAAGGAAGGGGGAGTGGCCTGACGGCGTCACTGCATCCGTTCAAATTGCATTGTCCGACATAATTCGCATGTGACCACCGAGCCTACTCTCCTACAGTCACGTGAAAAACACCAGACACCAGACAAAACGATGGCGGTCGTTATGGAAACGGGATATTCCACTGCATTTTGGGGGTGGGGGAAAAGGCCTTATTTCCTTTGGAACGGATAGAACTGGCGGCGGAAGTCTCATTTCGCTTTGTACTTCGGTCGAAAACGAATTCCTCGCCTAACGAAGTGAGCTTAGTTTGCCAAATGTTGCAGTTGATTTTGCATCCGTTTCCCTCCTTTCTTCGACTCGTCTACTTGAGGCAACCTTGTTCAGGGTTTTTCTCGTGGCGGTAGGACAACAAGGAGCACCAAGGTGGGACATCTCGTTAACGTAGTTACGTCCTGTTTACAGACCAGAATCGGGAGACATCGGTGACTTAGTGGTAAGATCTCGGCTTTGGAGCCGGGACGCTTCAAGTTCGAAACTGATTCCATTGAAGATCCACCGTGTATGTGGGCATGGTGCACGTTAAATCTGATGTCGTGGGTTAAACGCCCTCCCGCTGGTGTGGTGCGGATGTTTGGAGAGGGGGATACCTGCTCAGGTGTCGTCCTCGTCATCTGAGGAGTCGAGGTCCGTCTCAAAATAGCCCTCGTGTTGCTTTTATACGGTACGCTAATACAACCAAACAGATGAGAATCTTTTCAATATCACAAGCGATTCTCAACGCCAGATAATATGGACAGAGATAGGGACACGATTTTAATCCACTAAACTTCAGGGAAAGACACCGTTACGGTGATCCTGTACTATTCATTTGGGGAAACATTAAGATGAACGGGCTGGTTGAACTCCAAGTTTTAAAAGAAGGTACTGTTACCGAAAATCGATATTGTCAGCAAGTAATTCTCGCCTAAGTGCGTCTCTTCTGAGGTGAAATTGGTACAGGTGTTTTTATGGTAGAATAACGCCAGGCTACAATTACATCGTAATCTTGTGTTCAAGGGCTTCTTGAAAGTGAAGATATCACTAGAATAAATTGGCCAGCGTGCTCCCCTGATTTAAATCCCATGGAATACGTGTGGGATGCTTTGGGGAGACCCCTTTCGGTGCGACTATATCCGACGAAGAACACCCCAAACTGAAACATTTACTCATTGAAAACTGGACACTCTTACCTCAATAACTGTTGGATAATCTGGTGCTGAGAACGAAGAGACTGTGCCAAGCAACCATTGCGTTTAAAGAAAGTCTTATCTCTTGTTCCCCCTCTTAAGCAGATAATCATTTCTACCAATGCTTCTCTTTCGATAAAATGTTTTTTTTATTTAATTCCATACCGCCTGTGTGTGGAAGGCCTTACACTCTCTTGCGTTGGCTGGGCCGGGGCGAGTTGTAAATAAATACTGCATGTGTTCTATTCATTTTTGTGCTAGTATACTTACATCATCCTTAGAGTACAATATATTGTGTCTTTATTCTGAATTCCCTGTTTCCCAGGTGATTCCTTTCAGAATTATAGCAAAAAAGTCGTTGCTTAAGTTTTGCACAACACTGTAATTTCTCAAGTTTTATTGTTGCTCTTTGATAAAAATTTCCCGATGCATTACTTTTCCTTAACATGTTATTTAATATCTCGATTTTAAATGCGTACACACAAGCTTCATCTCCTGAATAGATGTATTTTTCATTCGTCCTCATTTTCTTAAAAACAGCGTCTGTGTTATTATAATATTTCAAGTAAATGAATTATGTGAAAAGAAATTCCTAGATTCAGAATTGTAGTTCACATAAACACACGCAAATGGTGACTTTTTTAAATCCTTTAAAAGAAATGTCTTCATTTCGAAGGGCACTTCAAAGAAAATAAAAACTTCAAATAAAGGAGACACTCAAATACTACTTAAGATACCTTAATGACATCCTAGAAAGAAAGCCTGAAATAAACAGAACTCACGAAGATACAGTAAGTTGTTTTACTGTAAAAAGTTCAACGTTTCCAGTCCAATTTAAGGTGAAACTACTGCAATCCCCATTAAACTGTGAAACTTGTCTTTCGCTATTAATGACACACACATGTTTCTCCGATGGAAAATCAGCTTTGTCCTCAAACCTTTTCTATGGAAACGCTACTGAGTCTGCTGAAGCAGATTTTGCTTCTTCTGAGTGTAGAATCCAGGCCGCTCGAGTAGCTAATCTAATCACCCTGGAGATAGTTTTACCCCTTTGTCTTACATAACCTTTGCCATTACATGCTTGGCGGTGGTTCTAATGCCACTTGGTCTCTTATATTTGGCCTTGTTAATGAGTCAAAATCCTATGATAAAAGACAGAGTGTGATGTCTTCTGTTAGTGAGCACCTAGGTAGCACCGGAGCCACAAATCTTATTTAGCTTAAATATATAGGAGATATATCTGTACCTGAGAGGTGAATTATCTTAAGTCCAATTTTACGCATGGGCTTAACACATAAATCCTGTACCTGAGAGGTGAACTACACTATATGCCCAAAAGTATCCGGACATTTGCAGATTTTCACGTTTTTTAGAATTTCTCCAGAATGGTTTAACTGACTGCCTTGAAACTTCAGACATGTAAAGAATAGACAATAATTCACATTTTATATTGAAGATCGGTCCTGAGGGCAATTAGGCGACCGTCTACAAACTGATGAAAACAAAAACGTTTTTGGCCCACCCCGCTTCATAGAATACTGTTAACAAGATGAAACTTTCAGAAATGGTTATGTTAATGTGCATAATATTTACAGAAATAGTCGTAAATTCAGCACAAATATTTGGGAAGATATAAAAGTTTACTTAAAAAATCTCAAATTTTTCCACCTCTTTTTTGCTTATAACATGCAGAGTTTTCTGTTATATTATACGAAACTTTCAGAAAAGATGAAAATATGTTAGAGAAGCATTTTGTAAAACTTCGGAAAAGAATTTTTAAATATTACAGGAATTATGAGAATTTTTAGTAAATAATGTTTTACTGCGCATGCGCGAAATATAGTGTAATTTTTCTTTCACAACTTTAAATCCAGATATATAGAGCAACTTATATAAAAAAATTCAGTTCAATACCATTGGTATTCATAAAGATATCGGCACTACAACGAGCAGAATTTTAGCTCCTGTCGAAGAAAAGCTAAAAGATGAGGGGTTGTACACAAATTGATATTTATTAAACATATCTTTAAATAATTATGTTGAATTGCATAGCGGCTAGAATTTGCTGAATACCCATGAAGACATCAATTACGTGCATAACTTAAATTCCAGCTAATTAGGCCCTATAAATAACAAAAATTTTATTATTTTAATTATATTATTTACATGATTATAAAGAAGTTACGTATTACAATTTTACGGCCAAACGATATTTTTAAATATATTTCTTTTATGGCGAAACGATTTTTTATCTAATTAATTTCTTTTCTTAAAATATATTAATAATTCTACATATATATTTTTATTCGTTACGAATATTAGATGTGTTCATAGGTATTCAGCAAATTCTAACCACTATACAATTCAATATAACTATTTAAAGATATAAGTTTAAAAAATATCAATTTCTGTACAACCCCTCATCTTTTAGCTTCTCTGCGACAGGAGCTAAAATTCTGCTCATTGTAGTGCCGATATCTTTCTGAAAACAAGTGATATTGAACTGAATTTTTTTATATAAGTTGCCCTATATGTCTGGCTTTAAATTTATGAAAGAAAAATTACCCTATGTTTCGCGCATGCGCAGCAAAACATTATTTACTAAACATGCTCATAATTCCTGTAATATTTAAAACTTCTCCAAAATTTTACAAAATGCTTCTCTAACAGATTGTCATCTTTTCTGTAAGTTTTGTATAATATAACAGAAAACTCTGCATTTTATAAGCAAAAAACAGGTGGGAAAATTTGAGAATTTTTAAGAAAACCTTTATAACTTCCAAATATTTGTGCTGTGTTTACAAAAATTCCTGCAAATATTATGTACATTATACATTACCATTTCTGAAAGTTTCATCTTGTTATCAGTATTCTGTGAAGCGGGGCGGGCCAAAATCCTTTTTGTCTTCATCAGTTTGTAGATGGTCCCCTAATTGCCCTCAGGACCGAATATTCAATGTAAAATGTGAGTTATTGTCTATTCTTTACATGTCCGAAGTTTAAAGTCAGTCAGTTAAACCATTCTGGAGAAATTCTAAAAAATGTGAAAATCTGCAAGTGTCCGGATACTTTTGGGCATATAGTGTATCTTAAATCCAATTTTACGTATGGACTTGAAACATAAATTCTGTGCCTCAGAGGTGAACTATCTTGAGTCTAATTTTACGCATAGACTTGACCCATAAACTCTGTGCCTGAGAGGTGAACTATATGAAGTTCAATTTTGCTGATTTAGATGTTTTTGTTGCATTACCATTATCATTTTTGCATTATCGCATTTGTATAATCCCGACCGCATCATCAAATAGGCAATGTGTTGCAGCTGTAGGTAAAAAAAAACGAAAGATTGCCACTCGCAAAAAATAAACTGCTCATTGCAACACATTGCGCTCTGGGACTTCTTTTGGCTCTCCTATAAAATGTTAACATTTTTACTTTGATAATTTACCTCTGACGTACAAATACAAGTGACTTCTTAGAGAGCTTTCAAGGGAAATCGGCTCACATTTGTATTTAACTTGATGTAAAACCTTCCGAAATCGGTTATACCGATTGCAGCAAGAAATTCGTAAATAATATGCATGTCAATAAAGTAATAAGCCAAATAAAAGTGTGTAAAAATGAAGTAAACTAGAAGAAATGTTTGTGTTTGTCTTTTCTGGATGGTAAAAAGTTCCTCAAATTATAACTTTCTCGTTCGTTTGTTTTTCAAACGTTTAATTTTCATCATTTTTTTAAATAGTCTACATTCTAAAATAATTCACTTTCTCTCAAGTTTAGGCTCTTCATATAATAGTGTCAAAAATTTCGTTTTAACTTTAAAAAAAATTTACTCATTACTGTTGACACATTATGGATGCAATTTAATTTTCAATGCGGTTGTCTTAGTGGGTTTATATTGATTAACAGAACTGGATTTAACCAATTGAAAATTTAAAGTATAAAGAACAATTTTAGCGTAAAACGTTCTGTGAGGTAAAGCAGTCTAAAGCAGGAAACAAAATGTGTGAACTCGAAAATTACCATAAAACATACTTTTTTTTTCTTTTTTGTCGAGGTGAAGTAAGATCTTTTAGTAAAAAAAAATTATACTTTGCTAATACCTTTTTGTATATTAAACAGCATTTTTTGCTGTTTATTTCTGTTTTTTTTTGTAATCTAATTAATGCAAACTCCAAGGCGGTCTTTCGAGTTGATTTCTCAATTAACTTTTTAATTAAAATAAGAACCAAGTTCTTTCCTGGTTTATCTCATGCTGTCTTTTTCACTTTTTCGTATACATATCACTTTCTTGTATTTTAAGCATATAAAAAAATATTGCGAACGGCAAAAAATTCGATTTCCAGATTTTGATGAATATCCATGTTTTAGACCTCTCTAAGACTGGATAAAAAGCACAGTTTAGAATAAAGTCTGCCTGTGTGTGAAAGGATAAGTTAGAAACGAAACAATCTAGGCTGGTATGTAGATTTAACATAAAAATTGTAGATTTCTCTCAACTTTTATCTGAAATCCACTTACAAAAAGTCCATGAGTCTGTCCATCTCTGTGCATGTGAGCATGATAACTCGGAAACAAAACGTTCTAGAGAGCTATTATTTCGCTTATTTTTTTATCTACATAGTTATAGATACAGGGCTGTCTTATCCAATGGGCTCCCCATCGGGAGGCGGGGGGCTCACGGATGAGAAGCTTCCGTATAAATAAACAGGTTCTCGTCAACCCGATGGCACAAGAATGGTGGTGGGGCTCTTGGGTCCTGCCTCCGATGACAGGTCGTACCCTGGTAAAACGGGGGGTTGTTGCATGAGCCCCTCGTAATGGGGGCTATTATGCAGGAACCACGGTGCCAGACTATCTGTCGCGGCGGCTGGTCATTCAACGTAGAAACCCGGATGCATATTTACAAACCCTACCCTGGTAGAACTAAGGCAGGAAATCGGACAATATGATTGGCTCGCGTCGCCGAGAACCGATGACGTCGTTCTTTGCTCTCGTGCGTGTACTTTTTATTAGTATAATTTCTTACAGTGTGGGATGTTTTATTTTTTATGATATTTTAAAAAATAATTTCATGTTTAAAAATATTACAACCCATGAAAGAATGTTTTCTGTGCTCAACTGTGGGAAAACGGAGAAGAAAAGTAGGACGATTCTTGTTTTGTTATGATTGCCGTACGCTACGTGCGAGAGCTGAAAACGACGTCACTGCTCCTCGTAGGCAATGATATTGACTGATTTCCTGCCTCAGTTCTATCAGGGTAGGGTTTGTAAATATGCAACCCGGATGCTTAGGCAGGGTGGGGTGATGGCTTCTTGTGATATCCAATGGGCTAAGTGGGATATAGCCCATGGGCGCCATTGATCCAAAGGTGCCTAAACCTTTTTCTACACTGATTTTACTTTTATTCCAAAACATGTATCTAATTATAATATTAAGTGTGTTAAAAGTTAAAACATGATTAGGGTTTGTCACTACACAACCATCGATTTGGTAATGCTACATAAACCTGTATATCAGTCAAAAAAATAATCATACAGATAAAATCAGTGAGAAAATACTAAGTTATGCATGTATTAGAAGTTACCCACATTAAGGAAGTTGGCTTACAAAATTCTATTTTGAAAACGCGCCGATTTGCAGAATTGTATGGTTTTTAATCTGAGAACAGATTACTTTTTTCTTTGCTCGTCTATCATTTTATTTAATAGGTATTTTCAGTGGGCCATAGGCTCTCAAATTTCTAGACCCGGTTGTTATCAGGTGGGAAATTACTCTAGCCCAGGGCGCTTAAATTTGTAAAGACGGTCCTGTATAGATGCCCAAAACCTGCACAGCAACGTGAGCTAATCTGGTTCCGCAACGTCACCTCCAACAAAGGCTCCCGACTTAAAATCCAACGATTGCTACACCATCTTAACGAATTTCAAAAGCTTTTCCGAATAAATCCATGATCAACTTCCACTTCAAGACTTTTCCATTATCTACAAGCCGACAGTGTGAATTTGTTGGGTCATCTTCGTCTAAGTGACAGCGCTCCTGAACTATTCTCCGCTTCCACACAGAAGAACCTTCACTTAGAGCCGTATTCACCAAACTTGATTGATCCAGGATTAGATTGCGAATCAACAAATCCGAGAATCAATGCTAACACTGGATCAAAGTCCTTCGGCATTCTCCATCTACGGATTACGTGATCCATGGCCTAACTGGAAGAAAAATGTAAGCCATGTTTTGATTGGACAATGAACGAACATCGCTGAAGTTTTTCGTTCCGCTTCAATCAATGGATGACAGAGACATAATATAAACATTTTCTCGTGTGTTTTCATCAACTAACGCCGTAATTTGATTCTGTCGTTTTATTCTTGTTGTTGCAATAATTATGGATCGTAAAAGGGGGAATTGTACAGAAATTAAGGGCGATGCTTTTCTCCTCTCAGTAAATAAATTCAAATCGGTAATTGAAAATAAAAAAAAAACGGATGCAACAACTAATAAAGACAAGGCAAGCGCCTGGTCGGAATTAACTGCCTTGTTCAACAGTTTTCCCGGAGTTGCAAAAAGAAATGCGAAGCAATTGATTAAGTACTATAAAAATCTGAAAAGGAAGGGCAATAAAAATGAATCCAATAGGAGATTTCAGATTTTCAAGACTGGATTCGCCTGTATCTTTATTTAACCTTCCAGCGGGCGCTCGTATGCAAGAGATACTTATATTGTGCATCGTATTAAATATTTATATCGTTCTTTTATAAATTTAAGTGCAAATTTTATTTATAAAATCTTTGTGTACTATAAAGCTAATAAGTACTGATAACATAAATAAAAGTTGCATTTATTTTTGTAAAACAACACGATATATATATGTAACTAGCTGTTACCCGCGACTTCGTGCGCGAAGAATTTGAATTGCTATTTTTTTTAAATTCACGAATGTAAATGTTTCGTTATACATAGAAAGGGGAAATCAAAAGTTCTGACGGTTGATAATACATAATTGGACGACTAATTTAAGTCTCCGTTATTGTAAATTACATCATTGTACTCAATGGTATCATCTGCTCTTTGGAATATATCATCCACCATGCTATATGTCATCTGCTTCTACTGTTTAAAAGAATACATAAGACAAAATATACCTTCCTATTCTAAAAACTCTGACAACCATATCATATACGTCAATGGACGATCATGATTTGTTTATTTTGGATTCATAGACCGTTTTCCGGTAACCTTCCGATTTAAGCAATCGCCAAATCTATTTGGCAACTGTATCAAGCGCCAAGCTCGAATTAGTTCTTTCTTTAGTAAACAAAACGTTGAATTCCGTGTTCTTTGGGTTTGTGTAATCCTTTCTATTTAAATCGGTTAGAAACAGCTCTTAAAGCATTAAAATTCGAAACGGAACTATTGTAATTAGCTAAATCGTTTAGTTACAAATTTAACCGCCAAAAACATTTTGGATGACGATGAAAAGAGCGATAAAGAATAATTTTGGCAACCTTTCCACTAAATTTGGCTCTTATTTTAAGTAAATATTGAACGATATTTTCATTTAGTTATACTTAACTTTAGTTTTTAAATTTTAATCTAAAAACTCTTGGAACTATATTATATCTACCATTAGATTTCTGTCCCGGCGTTTATTTTTCAGTTATTATTCCAGAGATTATTTCTTTTCTCAGCAAGATCACGTGATGCATGACTTTAAAAATAAGTTATTCCACATGCTTGCGCTTTTCTGAAGGATCACGTGACATTTCATTTTGTTTACGCATTCCTTAAGGATCACGTGGCAGTTGATTGAAAAATAAAGTAATAATCTTCATCACAAATCGCTTGTTAATTATTTAATTGTTATCTGTAGCCAAAAATAATGAATTTAACATGATGTCACCTACCCAATCTCCGTTCCTGGGTTCCAAGCTACAACTCTGCCAATTTTCATCCAAATCGGTTTGGTAGTTTTGCCGTGAATGCGTAACAAACAGACAGACACACTTTCGCATTTATTATATTATATGGATATTTTTAAAAATAAGCAAAATTTTCAGAAATAAAGGTGAATTATTAATAAAGGTGAAACACAAAGTCTAACCGTTGCCTAGCAACGGAGTAGCTATAAATCTTCGTTATTTCAAAATCGTCTGCACGCATTTTAAAATTTTAGAACTTTTAAAAATTAATAACAATCGAAGGGAAAATGTCAGAGAAATAAAATTGGTATCATTGAAAAGGTAAAAATTTGAACTTTAAGATGGTATAAAAATATTTTCTGTCGGACAGTTTGCTCCGAAGTTACGGCGGAAAAACGGTTTCGGTTATTTTCTAATTAACTGACTGTTTAATTAACTTTTGGACTTAGAAAAGTTCATAAGTGTCTTCCCCTTGTCTTAAATGATAAGTGTACAAAATTTGGTTGAAAACCGTCCATTGGTTTAGGAGGAGATGTGGAACATAGCCACATACATACCCACACACATACCCACACACATACCCACAATGACTTTTATTTATATTAAGATAAGATGCACGATATGTCGTAAAATTTGTGCAGGCGCGCCCGCTGGAAGGTTAAACGATAACGCGATAGAAAGGCTACAATTTTCATACAGTCCAATTCATTCGCTCTATCTGGATGCACAGATCTTTTCCTTCTTTCCAATATTTCTAAACTTTCAATATCGTCTGAATACGACAATCCATCGTCTGCCATGTTTGTTTTGATAGAAGGTAGAAGAGAAATGCGCATGCGTAAAACGAAAATCCGCGGATTATCACTGTTAATCCTCCGATTTTTGAGGATCAAAAACAGGGTGTTAAAATAGCCGGTGATCTCGGGATTTTCTTTGGAGAATACGGATTTTCATATGATCAAGGGATTAGCACTGATTCGAGGTTTAATCCGAGTGTTAAAGAGTTGGTGAATAAGGGCCATAATGGAGGAAGGAACAATCAACAGAACAGAAAAACATGTGCTTCAACACTTGCGTATTAGTTTGTTTTTGTGTGACTTCTTTATTTGATTAGTTTTTCTTTTTCTCTCTTTTTTGTTGTTATCGCACATTTCATACCATTTTCTTTTCAAATTTTACTTTCATTTTTACTGTTTTTGTTTGTTTATAGTTTTCTATGATACTCCTCTATGTTTCTGGCATATTAACCCAGAATTTTTAGATTTGTATTTTTGTAACCTTTTCCATCCCTCTGCCTCCGCCGTTATTTACTAGAGAGTTAAGGAGCGTCTTTCGATGCTTCTTCCACTTCATATCCGCTACACTGCTTAAATAACCAACCAGCGGGAGTGGCCTTCCCTAAACTTTCTCGTATACTTCTCAAACATTTGTCATTTCCCTTACCCCTGCTTGGATAAAAAATTCGAACCTACTGTAACCCAGAATGCAATGACTATCATAATTTTTTCCATTGTAGATTATAGCGATTGTAAAATATTTAGGTGAAGAATCAAATTCAAAGAGATGCGTATGTATTAAAACTTAGCAACATTTATTTTCTATCACACTCTAGCAAGCTCCGCTAATGCGAGGGCATGCGACAAGCGAAAAGAAAACAGGAGAAAATGACCTTGTTCGCTATTGCTCAATAGCTTGTGCATGCGCAGAGATTTTGCTCCCAGTACGCAAATAAAAACATTGAATATGCAATTTGAACAACTTTTTTTAACCGATTGAAACGAAATTTGGACACTGATCTATAATTAATGTTTGCAACCGTCATACCAGATTTCATATAACTAAGTAATTTTGTTAAGAAGTTATTGCGATTAAGAATATGAGATTATACAGACCGACAGACAATCAACCCTTCGACGGATTTGGTCCAAAATTATATACGGACCTACATTCATGATGATAAAACTGTGAACCAAATTTTATCCATCTAGCTATTCAACTTTTTCAGTTATAGTGTTCACATGAACACAAAAAGACAGACAGACTTCCCGTAGATGGATTTTGTCCAAAATTTGATAGAAATCTACAAAGTATGTGCAAAGATCACATACCAAATTCCATCCCCGTATCTCTAATAGGTTTCTAGTTATCGTGTTCACATTCAGACATAATTCCAAAATTGTGTTTTCCGGACTCAGAGAGGTCTAAAACGTCGTCAAAATCTCAAGTTCGAATTTTTTGACGATTACAATACTTTCTCTTTGTGTACTTCGTATACGAGAAAGTAAGAAGTTATAGTCTCAGGAGCATGAAATGGTGTTCTGTTCTGTATAGATGTGCGTCAAATATTGGACAAGATTCGACAAATGGTAGGCTATCAGCCTGTCTCTCTATTCAGACATATGTACACTCACGTCCAAAAGTTAAGCAACATTCGTGGGATGCGAAAAATTTGGAGTTAATATGGATACAATCAGTTACTGAGAATCGTGGGAGATACAATCGTCAGACCGCACATTTTACAGAGGAGATTTGGTCAAGAGGGCATTTAGGGGCAGATAGAAAGTGATGAAGGCGAAAAGGGATTTTGACTCATCTCGTTTCACAGAAAGCTCATAATGAGTTGAAACTTTCATCAATGGTTTTGTTTAATATGCACAATATTTACATGCATTTTCCTAAAAGCAGCACTTATATTCGGGAAGATATAAAGGTTTCTTTAAAAAATCCCAAATGTTTTGCTTATAACATGCAGAGTTTTCAACCAAGTTGTACGAAATTTCAGATTTAAAGTAAATGCCTTGAATATTAGAGAAAATATGAGCATTTCTTGTTAATAATATTTTACTGCGCATGTGCGTAACGTTGCGTAATTTTTCTTTTATAATTTCCAGTTGGCTACCGTTAAGATTCAGAAAGATATCGGTATTGAAAGAGCTGAATTGCTTTTGTTCTCCAAGAGAAACAAAATGATAAGGGGTTTTCAACAAATTGATATTTTTCGAACTTGAATCTT
Source organism: Araneus ventricosus (assembly GCA_013235015.1). Classification (NCBI taxonomy): domain Eukaryota; kingdom Metazoa; phylum Arthropoda; class Arachnida; order Araneae; family Araneidae; genus Araneus; species Araneus ventricosus. Next base: position 64,194 of record BGPR01006763.1, on the reverse strand, counting down.
CGAATAGCAATCGTCGAACTGCAATTTAAATTATGTATTTAATTTATAAGTATACATGAGTATTTTGGATATTCAACTTTCATACAATTCAATATTAATGTTCGTAAACGCAGGTTAGATGGATTTATTTTGATTTGAATGTTATCCCAAATTGTATATTGGATTTGTATGAAAGTTTTGGACGGAGAGATTTTATGCTTGTCTGTATGCATGTATTTCAACACAATAACTCAAAAATGCAACGACAAATAAGAGAATTGAAAAATTTCTGAAATGTGTGCAAGTTTCTCTTTAATGTAATAGAAAGTCAAACTCAAAAGGTGTTGTATTTTATTTCCTCAGCTCATAAAAAAGGGGGGAAAATATATAAAAATATGAAATTGAAGATAACAACAAATCACCAATGCCATTATGTAAACTTGACTGTTGTAATTCAATTAATTAATGTAAGAGCTCATGTTAACTTAATAAGTTTACTTACCTGTCATCTATAACTTAAATGTTCTTAAATTTTTCTAATCAGGTTCAAACAATTATATTATGCCACTGACCTTTAATATTACAGTTAGAATTGAAATATTAAAGTCCCGTGAGGCTATGCGCTTTCAAAAGACCCCTCACACACACATGAATTGTACGCGAGAATCGTACGGAGCACACTCTTGGTGGTTCATTTACGTGACTAAGGTATATATTGTCACTCAAAATTCAAAAGTCCGTATCACAAAAATTCAATGTGGTTGAAATCCACTAGTCGGTAGCCTTTCATATCGCCAACGGATGCCAAATCACCATTGCCAAAGAGGAAGATAGATGCTAAGGTAAAGAATACAATGACGCTATGATAATTAGATATTAACTACTGGAAGTTTAATCAAAGTTTCATTTTTAGCAGGGAATTAATTGATTTTTTAAAATTTATGAAACTTCATAATTTGTGTTTGCTCTATTTGCCATATTGCATACATCTTATAAACCATCTTGGTTTTTGTCATTGACGACTTGGCATCCGTTGGCGATATGAAGAGGTACTGACTAGTGGATTTAATACGAAGGAATTTTGATATACGACCTTTTGACTTTGAATGGCAATATTCTCAGAAAAATGTTTGTTCAATGAAGTCACATCATTAATTATTTTTTTAGTTAGAAATTAATCAAATTCAATTTCTTAATTCCTGTTATGTCTCTAATATTCATTGTTTCTTTCAGATGCTGCAATGATTTGAAGATATTCAGCGAACTCTGATTATATTTGAACTACTTGATGTGTGGCAATTTTAGATAGACGCCAGAGATCACACCAACTTAGTTCGAAATTGTATGACTTGTGGAAACTTTTCGTGAAGCGCAAATGTATCAAATGTGAGAATCCCTTCGGATGAACGATCCAAATGTATATTAGAAGAAATGATGAAGTTTTTACTTCTTGAAATGAATTGTTAATTCTGAAGAACCATCTGGAATAGTTACAAATGTATATCATAAAATTTTAGTTTTTGAAAGATTACATCTGCATTCTGTACAAATTTTAAAATATTTCACAAATTATTTAGTTGGTATCAAATTATCACCCATCAGATATGCACATAATGCAGTTTTAAATCTTTTTATTTCACATCATGATCAACAGTTAACTCAAAAATTACAGGAAAATACTGTGTGCAGTGTGTATATTCAAGTGCAAAGATAATCCTTTATAACCTCATCGCAAGAAGTAAAAGAGGACAAAAATATAATTTTTCAGCGTGCTAACAAAGAACTTAAATGGAGAACCTCGCCGCTCTGAGAGGTATCAATACATCAGACCATCACTCCTCGGTTTGGACCCCAGCATCCTCGTCTCTCGAAGAAAATGCTTACAATTTCCAAGTCCTCGGACCAGCCTACACTCGCACCCTCAGAATCGGACTTCTGACTATAATGATCGTCACGTCCCTTCTAGGAAACGTGGCTGTCATTTTCAGCATCTGTCTACCTGGCTGTCGGAAGCTACGACGCATCCAAGTTCTGTTTCTCAATCTTGCAGTCGCTGATCTGCTCGTCTGTCTCTTCACTTTGACCTCCCAACTCATCTGGGAATGCATGGGCAGGGAATGGGTGGCAGGCAGCGTCTTCTGCCCCATCTTCAAGGTGCTACAGACCTTCACCATGGTGTGCTCTAACTATTTGATAGTGTCGGTAGCTCTGGATAGGTTCATAGCCGTGGTATTCCCTTTGAGAAGGAGACCCAACACCAAGAACTATCTCCTTGGAGCTTGGCTGATGTCGTTTCTCCCGTCTCTTCCCAGCGCTTATATATTCCATCTGTACAATGATCCATCTGGGAGGACATTCTGTGTGGCTAAATTCTACACCGACCACCTGTCCATCAATCACAGACGGGTGTACATGGCTTTCATACTCACATCTGTATTCATGATACCAATCAGTATCATCATAGTTGTCTATACCAGGATCGTCCACGTGGTGTGGACTCGACAAAAGCCATTCTCTGATCACTGGTCATCGATGGAATCTGTAGCGTCTAGTTGCACGTCCAATAAAGAAAATGGCGTTCATTCCAACAATCCAAAAGCGATGGTGAAAACCTTTTGGATGACAGCCATAGTGGTGATATCTTTCTTAGTTTGTGCCCTGCCCTATTTTGTTCTTGAGTTTTACATCGCGTTTGGAGATTCCAAAAATCTTAATGAAGATGTTGTGGCTTTACTGGGGATCATGTCAGCTGCCAACAGTTCCATCAATCCTTTTGTATACCTCATCTCTAATTCCCGATGGTGCTCCAAGAACAAGAACACAAACGTCAAATGTTCTTGTTTTCTGCCAAAACATATGAAGAAAGATTCTGGGAAGGCTGGTATGAGCACTAGTGTTTAATTATTCATCATGATGAGCAATGGACAAGGGACATGGATTAGTGAAAAATTAGGCTTAGATGGAGAATTATATGTCTTTAATTGAAACTGTGAAAGAAAGTACAAAATGCTTGTTAAGATTTCATATTGTAATTCAATACATAGTTTTAATGAATTAAATAAGATTGTTGAGATTTCTCTTCTTAAAAAATTCCAGATTTCAAACACATAATCTGGAGTTCAATCTTACAAAATGAACATGGAAATAAAACAATTTTCCATAAAGGAGATACAATATTTCATCTCACATGTCTTCTGTAAATACAATAATCTTTGTAAAAATAGGAAGATGAAACTTTCAAATAAATGAAAATATATTATTGTTTTTACACGCTTTTATGTAATTTCTCTTCCTTCAAATTTTTTAAATAGAATGTTGTAATCGAATTTTCATTCACTTCTTGATGTATAAGAGCTCTGAAATTTTGTACAGTTGCGTCTACCCCATGACAATATAATATTTATAATTATCATAATTAGTTATCTGTTAATTGGTTACAAATTTTGATTCCTTACGAGAGAGTTTGTCCGGTCTTTAAATTGAGTAGAAAATTGAGTAACAAGGTGTTTTAATATTCATAATGATGAATTACTATATAATTAAAGAATAAAAGGTAATAAAATTAGATACACAAAAATAAGGTTTTAGATATACGCTTTCATTAGTCCACTAAAAATTAAAAAACACTGTTTTGTCAAAACTCTGGAGACCAAAACTAAACTGCAAAAGCATGAGACTCTGAAAGAAAATTCCAAAACATTCGTAAAAATTTAAAAATATATTGTTACAAAAGGCATCCGATGTGTGTACGGTGAAAGCAGTCCTAGCTGGATAACAAAAAAATGGCGCTTTATTCCACGGATATTTCAGAAAACTCGAAGCATAGTTAACAAGAAAAACAGCACTTGTACAAATTGGCTACACAAGCAGACAACAATTCGCTAATAATAACAGAAATAGCACTAACAATAGCTTTAAGCTTCTAACAGCTAACCATCTCGCACTACGAACAAGACTCCTAAGAGATCATTGACTCGTTTGAGCTCCTCCGGTATTTATATTTTTCGGACCGGGTGTGACATCTCATGGAATTCTCCAGAAGAATCTCCATATATCGGTTCCTAATACAGATAGGTCTATAATTCTTGCATTTTCTAAAACCTTCATTTTGTCGCCAATATCGCCAAATTTGTCGCCAAGGTTTGTTGACATTGGCTTGGCGTCTAATACGAAACTCTGTAAAATACTAACAAGACTAACATTGCAGGGAAACGGCATTACATATTCGTAACACTATTAGAAATGAGTGTGAAATTTTAATTTACTTAAAATATTTTTGCGAGCTCGTCAAGCTAGTTTTGGCTTTCAGATTTTTGATTTTTAAAAATCAATCCTATTCGAGATTTGAGTTCACTAATAAAAGCGTGTTTTTAAAAGTTTATTTTTAATTTTTTTCTTGGAATTTAAATAAAAATTCACATTCTGAAGAAAAGAGAATTGATGAAAATCCTAATCTTTTTAGTAACACTGTTTGAAGAATTTTTTTATAATCCATTAGAACTTTTAATTTGAGATATAAATAATCACATACGAGGATTTTTCATTCAAGAATTCATCAAAAAATGTATAAAATTGTGTGCTTTTTCGAATAAAGTACGATCAGTTCTTGTAATAAAATAGGGAAGAAAAGGTTACATATTTTGATTAAAAATATTTCAAACATTTTTGTAATAAATAGTTATAGATATTCTATAAAGCTACTGAAAATTCGTTATATATATTTTTTTTTTGAAATCATTAATCTGCACCTATCGAATAGATTGTCATTTCTCACATACAGGGTGTTTTCCCACTTCTAAGTACAAACTGCAAAATGTCAGATTGCAATACAAAACTGGATCGTTAATTTCAGCTTTTGTCACTCTGGCATTTGTAATACATAAACTTCTAAATGGTTATGTATAAGAATGTATACAGGGTGTCCACACTTATCGTGGTCCAATAGCTAATTTCTAAACCGTTAGAGATAGACATATAGTTCCAATTGGAAAAAAGCTTTAAATGAAGGGAAGAATTATAACATATGTTTTTGAGTCACTAAATACATATCTGAAACAAATACGAATGCTTACTTTTTATGCGATCCCCCGGTCCTATCAGCTACATTTAGTAAAATATTCTTGGCATTCTAACATTTTAAACAAAAAAAGGCCCGCTTCTGAGACTAAAACTGAGAGAGTTCTGGAGCTTCGACTTTCATGATTTTTAAGCAATCAGCGGCCTCGTCGAGCAAATGCTGTGCATTGATTGGTGGATCATCTTCAAGACGGCTGTTGAAATGGTGTAAAGTGGTCTAAGTCAGCGATATTCAAAGCTCCATAACTCAGTCAGTTTTAGTCGCAAAAGAGTGGGACTTTTTTTGTTTACAATATTAGAGTGTCAAGAATATTTTACTAAATATGACTAATAGGACCGGGGGACCGTATAAAAAGTTAGAATTCGTAACTTTTTCAGGGATATATTTATTCACTCAAAAAACATATATTATAATTCTTCCCTTCATTTAAAACAATTTTCCAATTTGAACTATATATCAATCTCTAACGGTTTAGAAATTAGCTATTGGACCACGATAAGTGTGCACACCCTGTATATTGACACCAGATATGTGTTCAAGTAAGTGTTAGATGTGTAATATGTGTATGGTCTCTTATATGTATGTTGAAAAATAAAAATTATGTTGAAGAAGGAAGGTGTTTAATATTCATTTGTTATATTATATCAACTTTAAGAATTTTAATTCATTTAAATTTAATGCAGGTTATAAAATTGAAAGCATGTGATCAGCCTTAATTTTTAATGTTTTATGAAATATTTAGACTAATTATTAAAAGTTAAATTCAGTTGTTCGTAACTTGAAATTAGATTTTTTTTATTTTATGTAAAAACAAAATTAATTTTCCGACCCCAAAATAAATATAGTTAATTTTTCCGTGTTTATATGCAAAACATTAAGCAAATCTAATACGGCAAATTTAAAAATACAGTAGAGTAGATAAATCAATAATACTAATCAAACATCGAAATTAATAACACTTGACAAGAATGATTTATAAAAAAATATTCATAATGTAGTAAGCAATATTCGGAAAAATATATCAGAAATATTTCTTATGAATAGTTGGATATGTTGAATGAAATACGAGTAGCCATTACAAAATGATATTCATTTAAAGGATATTTAAAAAATTAATATCCTTTGAATAAATATCTTTAGCATTCCACCCTTAATAGCTTTTAAGTAGAATAAAAAAAAGTTAGCATATCAAATGCAATTATCTGACTAAACAAACATATTTAATGCAATCATCAAACCAAACAAAGTTAAATCAGTAAAAAAAAACGAAAAGTAAATCAAAGTAAAAAGATTTAAAATTTCAAATTTAGTTATCAGCCATAACAAATCAAACTCAGTTATAAGACATGACATATCGAACTCAGTTATCAGGGCTTCATTCTCATTGGCTGCTCGCCTAGCTTCATATACGGACCCCTCTCTGTCGCTCCTTCACTCTCGCCTTTGCTGCCAGACCGAACCTGTCACGAACTTTGCCACTTATGAAGAGCCCAAGTGCCTCATGTTTCAAAGTCTCAGCCGATTGGAGGTACCACAGTGGGCTGTACTCCCTATGTCTCGTCACTCAGTTATCGGACTTAGTGTATTAAGCAACTTGTGAGACTTACTTCACGTTCTGTTGTAATTATCCCAATTCAATGATAGAAACGATGCATTTAAAATAAAATTAAAGAAAATCATTGCATCTGTCCAAAAAATTTTTAAATTTGACAGGTTGCCAGCATGGCCAAGCGGCAGAGCCGTGGTTTCGGAACGGGAGAGACTCAGGATCGAAGCTCGATTTCATCAAAGTTCCACCGTAAAGTCTGGCCTTATGTACATTAAACTCCATGGGGTCAAAATTCCTTTCGATGATGTGGCATGAAAGCTTAGAGAAGCGGCTGCCAGCCCGGGTGTCTCCCTCGTCATTTGACGACGGTTAAAAATGACGATGCTACCCCTTGTAGTTTCAAAACTGAACGTCAGTCAGCCAAAACGAAATTATACAGAACCAGATACGGTAAGAAACGATACCATAATTCTAAACACATATTCTTCCACACTTTTTTATAAGCTTTTGTTCAACTTGAGTGTCTGCCCACAAATCTTGAGATAGATTTCTTTAATTGGCCCGTGCTAGCATTTGAGTTCGACACCTCTTATCTAGAACTTCAGTTTTAGCAGAGAAGAGATGCCAAGTGCCAGGAAGAAAACATTAACTTTACCGTTCTTCTTTTTCTTTTTTCAACTGTACTTTTGAAATAAACCTGAAATTGGTTTTTTTCGGCCCACGTAAACTTAGACTTTGCTTAATTGGCCCGTGCTAGCATTTGAGTTCGACACCTCTAATCTAGACCTTCAGTTTTCTCGGCAATGACGTTGGATACCACCATTCCATTATTTAAATGCTATTCCATTATCTGAATCTCTTGTCATCTTTCTTAAAAAAAATAAATTCTACATTTTGTTAAACAAATAAAAGAGCGCTTAATGTTTTAATATTATTTAACAGAGAAATCAACTTGCATTCCAGACAAGCCTCGTACATTTTATTCGATTCTCCATTGAAAAATATATTTCTTTCAGAATTTCTTTTTTTCATTTGTTTTTCATCGTTGTAGTCGACTTAATCTGAGAGAGTTTGGTAAAGATTTCGATATTTTTGTCCTCGCTCATCAAAAGAACCGAACGAAAGCTCCAATTCTTTGAATTCCGTTAACGGTCTGCGAAACGACAAAATGGCTCAGAATTCCTTTTTTAATGAGGCTGTTTGAGGTCTGTTACTGTCTATCCGCCACGAGAACTGTCGCCGCCAAATTGTCTAGTTTAAGACGGTCGCTATAGAAACAGGTTAAGTAAGAAGAATCCATTTCTAGTAGGTAGAAATTCATTCAAATGTGTTCCACCGCAAACTGGCGCCAAGAATTAAAAAACTCCGACTTCCGTTTGATTCCTCCTATTCGAAATGGATCTTTCCTAGCATAACCAGTTGCTATAGCGACCGCCATAGACTAGACAATTTAGCGGCGACAGTTCTCGTGTGGACAGACAGTGCACGTTTTATTCGTCACGTACAAGAATCGAGAGTGCTCTTGCATTTCAAGAACAGATTTTCCTACTTTTATTGCTTTTGAATACACTTCAAAATTTATTCTATGTATAGATATTCAATAATAGAGATTCAGAATCTTCATCCTTTTTTCTCGTTTCTCTTCTTGAGGAAGTGTAAAAGAATTTCAGGAAAAAATTTTGAATGTTTGTCATGTGCTTTCAAGCATTTTTTTTTTCGATTTGTTAGAAAAGTTTTCAAAAAAAAAAAAGACTTGAGTTTATCCACCAGGGAGTTTGCTGTAGATATAAAAGATTGAGATTATAAAAGATTTTGACTGGTATGCAAGAATGCATAAAATGGAAACTCTATGAACGAGTTTTATGTTTTCTTTATTTTGAATTGTATTCCAGTAACCCTCCCATTTAAGCTATCGACAAATTCGTTTGGATATAGTATCAAGTGTCAAGTTCGAACCAGTTATTTTTTTAGTACACAAAACGTTGAATTCTGTGTTCTTTGAGTTCGTTTAATTTTTTTATTTAAATCGGCTAAAAAAACGGCTCTGAAAACGGATAAATTCCAAATGGAATGATTGTAATTATCCACATCGTTCGGCTAAAATTTTAACCAGCAGCGATTATCTGAATCCTTTAGTGAAAAATTTAACCGCTAAACAAGCCTTAAAGGTCACTAAAAAGAGCGATAACATTAAAAAACTCTACTTTAAACATGAATTAATACCAGGGTTGTTTTTTAAGTAAGTACTGTTTTGAAATTAAAAACACAGAAGTGTACTTTTTATAAATTTTATTTTTACATGAAAGCCTGTACTTTAATTTTCTTCTCAACATAATTTCCACCAATATTAAGGCATTTGTCATATCGTACAACCAACTTTTAAATTCCATCCTCATAGAAATATGCTGCCTGTCCATAGAAAGCACAACTTACGATAATTTAAATGTTCTGTCACAATTCCATAAAAAACACTTCTTGAAACTTCAGGAAATTCATCATATAAGGATGAAATCGTAAAACGTCTGTTCTCTCGAACTTTTCATCAACTATTTGCACCACATATTCACTAATGAGAGAAAATCTACCGCTTCGTTCTTTATCATACACATTCGTGCGGCCATCTTTAAATGCTCTAACCCATTTTCTTACCATTCCTTCGCTCGTAATGTTTTCTCCATGCACTTCACTTATCCGCCGATGAATATTAGCCGATTTCACATCTTTTGCGTTAAGAAAACGAATGACAGTGCGTATTTCACAGTCAACGGGATTTTCAAATGACTGACAAGGAGAGGGCACGACTTGGGAAATTCAATTCGGGATGAAATTTGGCATATTAATAGCATACCATTAGGGTGCTCACAAATTAATCTAAAAAAGTGCAATGACCAGTCAATTCGGAGAAAATGACCCTCAAACTTTGCGCACAACTTATATATCAGCACCTCTTCGCAAGCAATCAGTGCTCAGATAGCTTAGATGTCAGTGCGCTAACCTACCATTCGCTAGGTCCACCGTTCGGTTCTGGCTGCGTCTTTTTTATTTTTATTTTTTTCAAAATTATTCCAAATTAAATTAAAAATTTACAAAATATATTTATTTTTTATTTTTAATTATTTTTATGCAGAAAATAACGTTATTTATATGATACTTGAATTACAGATAAAATAATAATAAAAATAATATACAAACAATAATATAATTATAAACACATCTTTAATGGTGACAAATATTAACTATAATTAAAATTAATAATTCTAAGTTTTAGATTATTGGGTTTTTATATTCACAAATTATTCGTTCTTATTTTATCTTGGAAACAGTAGGGAGCAGATGTTAATATATTGAATACATTTGCAGATGGTCCAATATTTTAATGATGTAATAAAAAAAACAGAGAGCAGCTGTTAATCTATTAAATGCGTAGGCAGATGGTCCGAAATTTCAATAATTGAAAAGGAACCAATGGGTAAAGGTCTTTACTCATTATCGTATGAAATTCGTAGAATGAATTTATAAAATTTATGAGTGATGAAGCCTAAAAAATATCTTTCATTGATGTGGGTAATTGTAGTTATTATTTATTACCTTTAAAGTTATATTTATCATTATTTTATACTTATAAAGTAAATTTACCAATAATTCAAGTATCATATGAATAAACAGTAATTTTATGTATCAAAAAGTAATATTTTAATTAAAAATATTTAAAAGTTTTCCATTTAATTTGTAATAATTTTGAAAACTTAAAAAAAAACTGTCAATCTTTCTAATGAAAGAGTGATAATTTTTAATGTGAACGAAGTTTGTATTCCTACAGATTTAAAGGACCGTTGCTCTCGTGAACAATAGTCATTTATTAGTTGTGCAAGGTGTCAAAATATTTTTAGTTTCCAATGGTTTCATGATAATTATTATTATGGTTTTTGTATGTAATTTAATGTAGAAATATACAGTAACTAGTGCAAAATGAAAACTAATTAATAAATGCAGAATAAACTTCTAAAATTTATGAAGTATAATGGCTAAACAAAATTGTTTTATGATGTCAGTCATTATAGTTAATATTTATGTCCATTAAAGATGTATTTATAATTATTTTACTGTTTATATATTATTTTTATTATTATTTTATCAGTAATTCAAGTATCATATAAATAATGTTATTTTCTGCATAAAAAAATTAGTTTGAATTTAAAATATTTTTTAAATTGTTAATGTTATTTGGAATTTGCCCAGGACCGTAGGCTAGTGCACTGACATCTAAGCTATCTGAGCACTGAACGGCTGTGAAGAGTTACTGGTTTATAAGTTGTGCCCAAAGTTTGAGGACCATTTTCTCCGAATTGGCTGGCCATTGCATTTTTTTTAGATTAATGGGTGAACACCCTAATGGTATGCTACTAATATGCCAAGTTTCATCCCGAATGGAATTTCCCGAGTCGTGCCCTCTCCTTGTGAGACAGACTCACACACAAACGTAAACACGGTCGAATTCTTCCTCAATGGTATCTGTGGCCTGCCAAGAGATGCAGGTACTCAATGCGCATGCGCGGACAGGCAGCCGGAACGCTGCAGTGGCCGAATTTCAAAATAGTATTTACTTAAAAAACATGCCTCGTATTACAGTTGGGTGGATACCAGGTTTTACTGTATCAGGTACAAGTTGATACTGATACGCGCTTGTACCTGATACTTTTGCATTTGATACAGCCATTAACCGATCCTTTTCTATCGGTACGGAACTGGTAGTCGGCAATATGGTATTGATACGAGATTTCTGCCTTGGTGATGCTAGTATGTGTTATGTGTGTGTTTTTTTAAAAATTTCCTGTATATATTATTTCTTATCATTACCAGGAATAAAATTATTTCTAACGCATTTTTTTACCTTTTATTGCAATGCTTATTAAGTATATAAGATTGATGGGATTTTCTATGATTAAATGAATATATTCTGCTTTAAGCATTTCTTTATTCGAAACAAATAAGTAACTCAAACAACAAAATTATTATTAGTAAAATAAATTGAACATAAAAATTAAATGCCGAACATAAATAAAATTTTCAAAATATAAAGATTTAAAAAATATAATTAAACAGAAAATATTCATATTTTAAAACATGATGAAATACTTAAAAACAAAATGAAAATGAAATTGTTGCTATCAGTCTTTTAAGTTTCAGAAATGTCTTTACTTTTTAAAAATGCTTTAAGAAATCATGTACAAAATTAAAATTAGCAATTACAGCTAAAGGTAACGAGCAATTTTGGGAGAGAAGAAGATAATAGTTTTTAGAGCTAGAGGTCTATTAATATATAGAGTTTAATATGAACAACTTAAAACAAAAAACATGAAATTTCTCTTTAATTAAGAAAAGTCTTTACTTTTTAAAAATGCTTTAAGAAATCATGTACAAAATTAAAATAAGCAACTAAAGCTAAAGGTAACGAACAATTTTGGAAGAGCAGGAGATAATAGTTTTTAAAGCTAAACGTCTATTAATATATAGAGTATAATATGAACAACTTAAAACAAAAAACATGAAATTTCTCTTTAATTAAGAAAAGAGGGAAGTAGGTATATTAAAAAAGTATAACATTGAGAGCATACAAGGTACAACAACAGAAGAGTTAAAGAGAGAGATAAAAATAATTCAATAATTGTAGTTTAAAAAAAAACTAATTCTTTTACTTTGTCAGAAGATAATCTTGTTTTTCGTCATTTGAGATCAGTACCACTATCAAAAACATGAGTTGTCATGGAACGGATGTCACAATCGTGCAAAAATGTTTTCTGGCTAGTTTTTTTAATACAGAAAATTGCACTTCTCTTCTCGTCACTATTTTAATCGCGCTTTAATAAGGAAGCACCTACCCACTTCGGGAATCATTCTCGATCGAGATGTTCCTACACGCGTGTATGATGCTGAAATCCTATCGTATCTTTTCAACAAAATTAATGCATTACATATCAATCCGACAGATACCAATCCCAGCTCGGGAATCCCGCCTTCCGATACACTTATCTATTTGTTTCACTCCTTTCCACCCCCAACCTTCATGAATTCAAAACCAAGGCCACATGCACTTCATCATAATACCTCTACCGCAAACGGGAAGATATCCCCCAACCCGGAACTGTATCAACCTGATATTTTGTATCATATGATACTGGTATCAAGTTGATACTTCGTATCAGCCGATCGAAAAGGAACGCGGCGGAAGCGATTACACAGGTGTGCGATGAAAAAATTGTCGGTAAAGCAAGTGGTGTTTTTAATAGTTTTTTGGATGCATATTACTGGAAAAATAATGAAAAAATTACATCACGTACAGTTTCTTCGCAAATCGCAATCTATTTTTTACGAATTTAGTATATTTCGGACCAAAAAAGTATTATTTATACGAGTTCGAAAACATATTTATGGATTTAAAATAGTAAATTGGTGTATTAAACTAACAAACAAGAAAGAATAAACTATTTAAATCCAGAATATTCCTCTGACTCGGTAAATTGCCTATTAAAAACAATATTAAAGACAGAGGAAACCAGTTGAAACCGGATACCTCTCCGGCCTCCCAAAAAAATTGCTACTTCCACCGCTTCACATAAAATTAGGTCTTATGAAACAATTTGTCAAGGCTTTACCAAAAGAAGGTGAATCCTTCAAATACCTTTGTGACCAGTTCCTGTGTTTATCCGAAGCAAAACTGAAGTAAGGTGTGTTTGTAGGATTAGACATCAGGAAAATGATGAAAGATAAAAATTTTGAGACTAAAATGGAAACAAACGAAAGAAAAGCCTGAGAATCTTTCAAACTAGTTATTATTAGCTTTCTTGGAAACAAAAAGGACCCAAACTACAAATCTATAGTAGAAGAGATGATAAAAAATTTCAAGATTTTAGGCTGTAGTATGAGCTTAAAAGTTCATTTTCTCGATTCGTACCTGTACTAATTTCCTGAAAATTTAGGTGAAGTTTGTGAGGAACAAGGTGAAAGATTTCACCAAGATATAAAGGAAATGAAAAGGCGATATCAAGGAAAATGGAATGTCAGTATGATGGCCGACTACTGCTGGATGCTACAAAGAGACAATCCCTGCAAAGTTCATAAGAGGAAAAGTGACAAAAGAACTTTTGAGGTAAAGAAAAAAGTAAGGGAGTAAAGAAAAGAAAAGGAAGGAAGGGTATGAAAGTATAAGGACTTGTAACTTTCTACCTATGCTTAACAATTACTTGAACTAGGATATAAATGTAATTTATATGGATTTATGAATTAATGAAATTTGAATGAAATGTCAAAATTTTGCGATTTCAACTGTTTCCTTCAAAATATACAATCACTTTGTAAAAAATCCTTATGTTATAGAAATAAATGGATTTCATTTTTACAATCAGCACTAAAAATAACATAAAAATCAGTCATCAAAATTAAAGAAATTTTCCAAAAGCATTTTTTTGCAGGCCCGTATTATTTATCGTTATCATTCGAGTCCGAGAACTGATACCGAGTATCTGATGCTTTTGGTCTGTATCATTTAGGTGTATCTGATACTTTTGTGTACCTGATACAAAGTATCAAGTTGATACAGTATCACCCAACCCTACCTCTTATCTTCAAACAGCGTGTTGAAGTTTTGAAGATTCCCAATGACGATGCATTATGCCGGAAGTCGGTTGGTATAGCGGAAATTCTACATCATCCCAATTAAACAAAACAGAAAACTCATCCATACTCCATTATCAGTAAGATGATTATTCAAGTTTAATAATGATTATAAATTTAAGTAAAAATGTATCTCTAAAATGGTGCTAACAACAAAGAAAAGCATTTTCTTCCAAATTATACTACTATAGCAATATGTTTAGTGAATTATTAATATTTTTCAATAAAACATTAAAAACTGTCTTTGTAAATCTAATGCCTTGACAGCAGCATTAGAAATAGTCGCATCAATGATCCGTTGGAAGTTGCAATTCGATTTTTACTTAAAGATTTCAAACAATTCATTAATTCAAAAAACATAATTAATGTTTAATTTTGTAATCTGTTGCATTTTTGTAAAGGATATTAAATATTGTCGAAGACAAGTTTACACAAATATGATAATGGGAAAAATTTATCAATGAACATACATTATGAATAAAGTGAGCAAAAAAAATTGAAACATCTAGTCGGAAACATCCGTAGCATGATGATAATTTAGGCTTGATCAGTCTGACTTGTTTACGTATGGTTTGCTTGCATCACTCGTTTCATTTCGTGCGTTATGATTTTTAAATCATGAAATTTACAGAAAGAATGTCTATCCGTCTATGCGTCAGCCTGTCTGTCCTACCGTCAGTCGATCTGTCTGTAAGTCCCTTCGTTAGTCTGTCTGCAACTCATTTTAGTACTGGCCCCTTTCCTTTGTTTTATTTTTTCATGGAACGATTTTTGCATAACACTATTTACTGAAAGTATGCCAGCCTAAACACCTTATCATGTTAAAAAGGTTTTTGATACTTCGATAAGAGTGAAAATACAATTACTGAAATTTCATTAAAACGGAAGAATGCCCATTGGATGTGTTTGTAAACGAGAAAATTATAGACGAACAAAATTATATATTTTTTTATATAGGCGGAGAAATATACGATTTATAAATTCATTTAAAAAGAACGGCATATCTCGGTCAAACTTACTAACAAAATTTCTGAAATTTGTAAAGAATTTTTTCAAAATTTTCATGTGTACATACAAGCCGAGTCAAATTTCATGAAAATGCGTCGCGCTGTTCTGGGTCGTCTTTAAAAATTTCTTGTTACATAATTGAAGAGCTGAGTGTATGAATATGTTA
Organism: Araneus ventricosus; assembly: GCA_013235015.1. NCBI lineage: Eukaryota > Metazoa > Arthropoda > Arachnida > Araneae > Araneidae > Araneus > Araneus ventricosus. Next base: position 48,744 of record BGPR01006763.1, on the reverse strand, counting down.
AGTGACAAATTTGAAATAATTGGGCAAAAGAACACGTTGAAGTCTAAACTAAATACAGGAAGTTCATTAAATCTGCAAAGTAAAAAATAAAGAAGTTTTCAGTTAATTAACATGTTAAGTGCACGGTCTCTTTCTTGCGTTTTCCTCATGGAAGAACATGTTAAGGGCACTTAACATCTTTAGAATGAGAAATTTGTTAAACTTGAGTAAAATAACATCTGCTTCCATTGAAACAGAATCGTTTTCTGCGCGGGAAATAGTATTAATGCAGACGAAAATATTGAGATGACAATTCGAAAATAGAAATCGTTTGCTTTTAAAAGAAGTTCTGGCAATAATTCTTTACAATTTTTCTATGTGGGCTTCATTGCGAGTTATACATCAAGCTGAACTGCATTGCGTGACAAAGGAAAGAGCAATTAACGGTAAGTAAAAGAACTTTTTGAAACTCGTAATTTTTTTTTGAATAAGGGTTTATTTCAGTTAACGAAATTTATTTTTATGAATTTATACCAGGAGACTAACTATTTTTTTTACTTTAACAATTTTCCATTGATTACTAATTTAGTTTGTTTAGCTATTTGTGTTTTTGCTTTTCTTACACACTTTTATTTAACTTGAATTGTTTCATGTATGTTAATAACAATATTAAAAACGATGTTTGTTTGATTAAAACCTTAAATACCACATTCATTTCCATGTTTCCAAGACATTCATTTCGATGCTCCCAAGACAGTGATAAGACTGTTTGAAGAAAGATTCACGGGTACCACTAAACTCTTCAGTACAAAATCTATTGAATAGGGAAATTCGTGGAAAGCGAAATATTTTTATGAAAGTAAATCAAGTTGAGATAATATCATAGAATATATACATGTAATAACCTCACTTAATTTTACTTTAAATTCTAATATTATATATTTTAAAATCTTAGTACAATATTAATGTATTCCGAAATCACTTTTCTTAAACTACAGTTTCGTTTTTTTCCCGCCCTGGAGTTATATTACATCTCACGTTTTGGCATATTTATTACAAAAGAATATTTTAATCGCTTTCACGCGCCCACAGAAAATCATGACGGTGTCTTTTTGGCGCCAGAATTTTCCCTAAAACACTTACGTAATTTACTAAAAATAGCTATTATTCCCTTCACTTTCATCACGTGTTAATCCCCTACGTGAGAGAACGCAGGGATTTTCTGCTCTGTTTCGACTTGAAATTTTCATACGAGATGTACGTATATTCCGCCACTCTCCCATAATAAATAAAAAATAGTTAAAACTCGACCTGTTCCTCACTTAACGACTACAACAACGAAATCATTTTATACTTTTATTTTTAAAATCATTTTTAAAAACTACACTCTTATTATCGAGATGAAAAGCAGATTTCCTTATTTTAATTATTTTCTTCTTTTTAGTCTTTTATTTAGAATTTATTGTTGTATGTTTTATGAAATATTATAATAATTTTTCTCAAATTATGGAATGAAAGTTTACTTATGTTAAGCAATCAGTTGATAACCGAGTTTTGAAAATATTAAAATAGTTTATTGTCATCAAGAACACACAAGTGTACAAAATTTCAAATTGCACTAGTAAGTAAATAAAAATGAATTTTAGAATTTTATTTTCACAAAAAAAGAAAAAAGCCATGTTAAATGAAATTGTAAAAATATGAAGCTAATGTTTATGACAACCAAAGAATTAATATTTCAAAAAATTAATACTCCTAATTTTATTGTTTCCCAAACTTGCTTATTATTTTGTGATCTTCTTGTGTGTTTGTGTGCTATTTCAACATCCAATTTGCTTTATTTTTGTTGTTCAACTTGTGTACAATTTTGTCAATTCATTATTATTTGTATGTATTTAATCTACCACTATTACGTTGTGCAGAAAGTAAGATGCACTTAACATGTTCTTCTATGACTAGTGTTCCTTAAACATCGATAGACTATCGATACTATCGAAGCCAGGTCGATAGTATCGAGTTTTCGAAACTATCGATAGTATCGACTTTCTCAAAACTATCGATAGTATCGATAGTTTACTCTCGGGCAATACTATCGATAGGCGCATTTTCAGTCGATAGTTTCAAAACTATCGACTGGAACTATCGATAGTTTCAGTCGATAGTTTTAAAGCTATCGACTGAAACTATTGACTGTGCATAGTATTGCTTCTGTCTAGTGGCGGGTCGTGTATTGTGTCAGTGGGGGTGCTGTGTTATATAATACCTATCATTGATGAATTTTTGTATAATTTAAATACTGGCTTTTTTGGTCAATTTTAGATATTTTAATAAATTTATTTTTGACTTGATGTAAGCAAGTTTTTATATATATGGTACTGAATTTTAATTTATCTTACATTTCCAGTCGTTAGTTTTGAAACTATCGATTGTTTTTTTTCAAGCAAGAAGTCGATGTAGGGGTGCTTTAAGTAATTATACCACTTTGATTATTGATGCCTTTTTACATTATTTAAATTTTACCTTTAATTTCTCATGTATTTACGGTAGATTGTTTTCAAACTATCGATAGTTTTTGTTCAGGTAATAAATAGATCGAGGAATTGATCTTGGATTACTGAGAAATTTTTGTACTTCGTATCTGTATATATGTATGGAAGTAACGTATGTAGTACATAGGTATTTAAAGTACTAAGTGCATACGCATGTAATGTGCTAAGTATGTAGGTGAGTAATTTTAGGTACTATAAGTATACATATAACTCACAACGTCGTTACGTATATATGTTAAGTACTAAGTTTGTAAGTAAAAATTTACGGATATACTTACGTATATATGTACTTTCTTATGTTTGTAACGTCCGTCCGTCTGTATGTATGTAACTTATGCATATATGTATGTAATGTGCATATATATGTATGTAACGTATGTTCTATGCAAGGAACGCTCATACATTTGAATGCACGTATGTATGTAAGAATCATGATTACGTATGTAACGTACGTACATATGTTTGCAACATACGTGTGTATGCCACATGCGTACTCTCATAGCACATTATAAACTTAGTACGTTACATGCTTACATACGTATGTTACATACCTATGCAAGTATGTTACTTAGATACGTACGTACGTTAGATACATGCGTACATACATATACCCATTTCATACGTAAGTTGCATACACAAGTACTTACTTACGTTTACGAACGTTGCATACGTGCATATGAAATGTTCCTACGTAAGTAACGTACGCGTGTATGTTTGTACTGTACGAATGTATTCTATATAACGCATATACATATGTAATGTACAAAAGTATACAGGTTACGAACGTACGTATGCATGCCACATACGTACCTTCATAGTACATTTACATACTCAGTTTTTTACATCCGTACGTATGTACGTTGCATACGTAATCATGTTTCATATATACTTACGTTACATACATTTTCATGTTTCACATATACTTACATACGTACGGACGTTTCATATATACGTTTGACGTACGTTACATACGAACGCATAATTCATATTTACTTATGACGTACATCACATACGTACGCATGTTTCATACATACCTATGCCGTAAGTTACATATGTACGTTTCAGACGTACGTTACATACGTACTCGCGTTTCATATATACTTACGTTACATACGTACTCACGTTTCATATATACTTACGTTACATACGAAGGCACGTTTCATATGTACGTTTGACATACGTTATATTAACGCATATTTCACATTTATGTGTGAACGTACGTCACATACGTACGCATGCTTCATATATACGTATGCCGTTAATTAGTTACGTGCGTTTCAGACGTACGTTACATATGTACTCACGTTTCATACATACTTACGTTACATACGTACTCACGTTTCATATTTACATATACACGCACGTTTCATATATACTTACATTACATACGTACGCACATTTCATATATACTTACGTTACATACGTACGCACGTTTAATATATACGGTTTGACCGACGTTACAAACGAACGCATATTTCATATTTATGTATGTACGTACGTCACATACGTACGCATGTTTCATATATACGTATAACGTGAGTTACATATGCACATTGCAGACGTCCGTTACATACGTACTCACGTTTCATATATACTTACGTTACATACGTACTCATGTCTCATTTATACGTACTATCGATAGTTTCAAAACTATCGACTGAAAGAGCACCTATCGATAGTATCGCCTGAAATAAAACTATCGATACTATCGATAGTTTCAGTCGATAGTTGGGAAGACTATCGACTGCACTATCGATGTTTAAGGGACACTATCTATGACTAAGCAAACGAAGTTTTTGACGCGTGCATGGGAGAACATGTTAAGTGCAAAAGATTATTAATTTTCTCTATAATTAAAAAAGCTGTAACCATGCCAATAAACATAAAATATTTTGAATGCTTTCTCGTCACAAAAGTGCCGGAACAGCAAAAATTGAGTGAAAAAATAAAAAAATGTAACCTATAAACTTTGAAGCTCGTTTTCTGAAATTAGCTTAATTGTCACTTAACATGTTCATCCGCTCAGCTCTTCAATTGTCCTCTGAACTTTTATATTTTTCAAAAGAGGAGTTTTCATTACTCGAGCTGGCAACAATTTAATTAACGATTAAGCTCCATCGCGTTCATGTAAAAAAATCGTTTGGAGTTTGTTAGTCAGTTAAAAATTATTCTCTCTACATTCTTTGCATTTCGTATGGACGGGTTTTCTGGTTTGATCACATACATTAAAAGCCTTGACTTTATCTGCTTGTATGTTGGACTTCCGCTTTGAAGATTCCATTGACTGAGCATTACACAGTACAGGCACTTAATAGTAAACAAACAAAGCCCAATATGTTTACATGTTTTTGTGTCATAAAATGAATTTTAAATGTCCCAACTACTGCTGAATCTACTTCTTTTTCTAGTCCTGAAATAATTTTACACTTCCCATCAATTAAAAATGAGGTACGACGACTAGTTAATTACGTAGAAACATGAACCATTACCTTCATCCAAACTGTTTTCGTTTATCAAAAATGTGCATCTGTCGCTGCTTGAGAAAGATCACTAGCTACTAAGCCAATTTGCCGGCAATCTCTCAATATTTTTTTAGCTCGAGCTGAACTTCTGCTTTGATTTTTATCGTTCTATAAATTGTTTTTAAAAAATATTAGTTTCAAAGTCTAAATGGTTACGTTTTTAAAAACAAGCAGTGCTTTTTACCTGTTGTGCATTTCTGTGAAAACCATCTCCCATAAGTAGTAACCCTCTGGATTTGGGATAAATACCTGGTATGTTTCTTTCTGAGCTGCTTTTTATTATTAGTGTGGATCGTTCTAAAGCTTCCTAGTGTTTTAAAATATCTACCGAACCAAAAGTAGATAAGCAATTGAGATGAATCGTGTTGTATTAACAGCACTTTCTTTTCGGAAAACTATTCCCGAATTGTGATTTCAATTTAATTTGAGTTCTTTCATGTTTGTAATGATTAAATTTTGAAATCAATTTTTCACTCTCTTCCTCGTGAGCTAGAAGTTCGAAATTTTGTGCGCTTTTGTACTCAACTAAATGACAATAAACAATCTTAATGTTTGCGGAACTTAATTACCAGTAAATCGAATTACTCATGTACATTTTTGATTCTATATATGTGGCGCCACCTAGTAGTGAATTTGAGAAAAAAATGTATTTCAAGATTTAAAATATTGGATTCAGAATTAAAAACAAAAACGTCGAAAAAATGAAAAAAAAAATCTTTTTTTTAAGTACGCTTTCTGCGTTCTTAAAAACTGTTTTTATTACAATCATTTCAACATATTATCTCAGTTTATTACAGCAAGTATTATCTCGGAAAGCACTAAATTTCATGGTTTGGTATCGTTTTGGATTGCGATGTTTTGGGTTTACGTAAGCAACCTAATTCGTTCCTTGGTGCTTCATACACGCAAGTAAAAAGATAAAATCATAAAACACCACACGCGGGTCAATCGACCAAGCAATAATTCTTCAACTTTCTTACATCATTAAACTTCCAAATGCAAGCTCTTATCTTTATTCAACCTTGATTAGTTGATTGATTGATTACACTAGATTATGAGATTTTTAGATGCAAAGGCTAATTCTAATTAATAAATGTCAAAATTATTCAACCTTTTATTCCATCAATTTTTATCAACACTCTTTCCTTGTTGCCACTGGGGGAAAATAATATTTAACGAAAATAAAGATAATAAATAGAGAGGTAATACGGCTTACCAAAAAATCGTCTGCAGTTTGTGCTACATTATATTGAGCTACAACAAAGATAATGTACACAAAAATGTTAAAAGTTTAAAAATTCTTCGGCAATTGCTGCTACTATAAAGCGAAATAAAAGAAATAATATATAGAGCAATGATGACATGAAGCTACCTTTTTGAGAAGTAGGTTAAATTTTGTTCTTTATTTTTTTTTCAGTACTATCCCGTGGATTACTAAGTCAGTGTTTTCACTTGATATTAAGATATAAATAATTTGAAAACACCGAAAATTTGTTAACAAAAATTCTTGACGGTTGAACATTTTTTTGTTCTCACTGTTAAAATCCACTAAAAATATATTACATTTCCTTTCTCTTTTACAACTTTTACTTTCGCAAGTGAAGTTTATGAGTGACTGTCATGAGTCATACACAGGTGCCGTGATACGATAAAAAATCATTCAAACAACGTCCACTTGGAATTTTTTTTTTATTCAACATTAGATATTTATAATTTAATATTTTCTATTGTCTGTTCTGTCTTTTATGATATAAAAATAAGTTTATAAAAATCAACGCGTGGGTCGTTTAAACGCCTTCGTGAGTCAGTGTATGACCCGCGAGTCATATGTTCGCTACCACTGATATAGAGGTGCAAAATATATGCTGTCTTCGGAAATGCTAAACTAAAAGCGTTATTACAAGCACAGATGTGATTACATTTTTACAAACAAATTTAAAAAAAATTACAAACTACATTTTTTGAACTCCGGAATAAAACTCATTGCGACATTTTTAATGCAGATACAATATTTGAATGTGACGATGTTTGAATATCATTTTAACGTGACAATGTTTTTAGGCTGTCGTACTTTCTGTAAACTGTGTGATGCAAAAACAGTACAAACAAATGCCTAATGCACAGAAGCTCTACAGAAGTGTGGCATCTCCATATTATAAGCGATATTTATATTATTATATTTGTTTAATTAAATTTAATTTAACATAAATTGTAAAGTCATATCTATATTTTAATTTTATTTTTGTTTTAGTTAAAATTTAATTAAATAAATAACAGACGATTTTGTTTCTTTCTAAATTTATTTTTATCAGAATGGCAATAAGAACATTAGTTGTTAAAAAAAACTTTTATGGAATGCAGCGTTGATATATGACGGAATGAAGTTGTTTTGGAATAAACGTTTTAATTTTAAGAATAACTTTTCTATTGTCGAAAATCCCTACATATTAAAATAACTAACAGTTTTTACCTTTTTTAAGGACTTATATTTATTATTTATACTTTATCTTTTTACTTTTTCTCGTGTATACATTTGTTTTTATTTTATTGCACTTCAGCTTAAAATTTTTTAATTCAGATTAATTTTTTAATTGTTCTTGAACTATCTGAAAATTGCAACATTAGATATGGTTCCATTCAATCCATGCTGAGTAACGATTTGAGTATGAGACATGTATTTGTTTGCCAAGTTTGTGCAAAAACTACTCTCTCCAAACCAAAAAAAAAAAAAGCAGAAGACCGACTTTCAGCTGACTCGATCTCCTTGAATAAACCGAAAATTAGGAAGACTTTTTGAAAATGTTTGTAGTAGGTGATGAATCGTAGGTTTATTAACATTATTTAAGGGGATTGAGTATTCAAAGGAATCGAATGCAGCTTACAAATCATCTTTCTCTGCCATAGCAATTGTGACGACAAAACAATAAGCAAATTTTTCAAAGCTCTGCTACGCAGAAGTGGACGGAGATTGTAATATTTAGCGCACACGTGGGAGAGTGGAAACATCCTTGCTCGAATATCCTCTGGCAAACATCCTTGCTCTAATATTTTAGCTTTACGGGCAGGGCACCTTTCACTCTTCACGTCGACTATAACCAGCATCCACAAAGCAACCAGCGGAGACAAACGCCGGCTATAACTGGCCTGTACGATGTGACTCACAGAGACAAGCACTGGATATAGCCGGCAGCATTCATTCGAAAAATAATTAATCTTTATATTAAATAATATATATGTGATATTTTAATTTTTTAACTTCTTTAATTCTGAAATCACTTTTAACGACACCTCATTTTAATTACTTCTACTTCTATCGTAATAAGCGCACTACAACTTTCTTTTCGAGTCACGTGTCTTTACCGGGGAAATTCCCTTTTCTGGGTACTTAAACTTTGTGCGCATTCCTATCTGCCCTTTTTCACGCCAACATGTAAACGAATAACACGAAGAATTCTTCGCGCGTTCCCTTTTCCAATCTGGTCATGGATAATCGTATAATATGATTATTTTAATTGTTGAAAAGTAAGATACTATTGTCTACGATTGAATGAAGAAGATTGAACAACTACTGCCTTTTCCTTAACAACATGGATTACTTCACCTTTAAAACCTGATGTTACATATATCAATTCTATTTTTATTATAATAATTATTGTTTATGCAGAAATTAAGAATACAGTGAAACCTCGCTTAACGAGAACCTCGCATAACGAGAACCTCGCATAAAGAATAATTCGCAAAACGAGCAAAATAAATTTTAAAAACATTACTCGCTTAACGAGTGGCGAAAAGAGGAAGACCCGGATTTTCGGCTTGTTACTGTCATATCCACGGAGCTTTTATATTGTTTTAATTCTTATCAAACACGGTGTCAAGTGATGCGTTCTAATCAAATACAGTTCTAGGGACCGACCTTACTCTCAGAGAATATTAGAAATATCACTTCCACACGGAAGGGAAAATGCATGGGAAGGGGTTACAAAGCGAATTTCCACTTCTGCTTTGAAGAAATTTTGGAAGGAGAGTATTGTCTAATGTGACATTGAGGAATCTGAGGCCATGTGGAGAGTGACGACGAGATTGCGTCTTTGACCAAGATCAGAGAACTGGAGATTGATAGCATTGATATCGATGAGCTTGTGGAAGAACACAACCAAGAGCTGACCACCGAAAAGCTTATGGAGTTGCATCGTGTTTCACAGCAAGAAGTTATCAGAAGTTATCACAGCAAGAGTTTGTCAGAGCAAGAGGAGGTAACAGCAAAGCAACAATCTTCTTGGGCAATAGGAGAAATGCTGAAAGCATGGGGGACTGTAGCACCGTACATTGAGAAGCACCACCCTAATAAGGCAGTGGCTATGCGCGCTACAAATTTATTTGGTGATAATGCTGTGTCGCATTTTCGTAAAATTTTGGAGCGTCAGCAAAAAAAAGGTCTCTAGACAGCTTCCTACTGAAAAAGAATTAGGTATGCATCATTCATATAAAAACTCAGCAACTCTATAAAACACTTAGAAAAATTTCTAAATTAACCACTGAACTCAATCCTGCAAATTATGGTATGTATCATAATTAATAAACTTATTATTTCGTTTTTTTTTCTGTTTTGTTTTCAGAAAATCATATCCGCATTCCATGTTGGTTGTCTCTGCTATAAAAGAAAAGATGAAGATGATTCACACTCATTAACAATTTTATGTATAACTTTCTTTGAATAAAAGCTATACGTAAAATTTTTGAGGGGGGTTTCTTGACATTTTTTTCGTATTTTACATTAATTTATATGGAAAAAAAATGTTTCGCATTACGAGTAAGCTTCTGGAACAATTTATGCTCTCTAAGCGAGGTTCCACTGCATCTATATATTTAAAATAATTGACAAAAACTTGAGGACCAGTACCCCAGCCCCAACCACTGGACCGATTTCGATAATTTTTAAATCATATGGAAGCTTATGACCTTTAGAAATGTCATCAATGCTCGCCTGCCACCCCTTCCATTTTCGAAAGAAATCGCTACCGTACATTGTCTATAGCAGAGGTTCCCAAATTTTTTCCCCTCGCGTACCCCTTTATAACTCTTTTTTTATTTTCGCGCACCCCCTTCTCTCATATCCTCCCACCACCAACTATCCGTCTATATCAAAGAAGTTTTTATTAATAATATTAAGGGCATAGGTTTAGATTAAGAGTCAAATGATTCGAATTAATAACATTTGCAGGACTTACTTTT
>BGPR01006763.1:13234-38362 GCA_013235015.1 Araneus ventricosus | reverse complement strand
TTACAGACTTTACTCACCTGACAATAAGAATCATAAAGAACAATACAATACTTTCGATCCAAAAAATGTTTTCAACAGGGTCAACGATACAATTACGAGTGGAATGACTACAAAAGTAGGAAAATTTTCGAGCCTGTCGAGCCAGAAAGCAATGATAAAACATTTTTATTATTTTTTAAAGAGAGAAATTAAGAAAAAACAGTTGTAATGATGTTAAATAAAATCAAGAATTCTGGCTTGGCTCTGGGGGAGCTGTAGCCCGATAGCCCCCCCCCCGGATTCGCCACTGGTTGAACCCCAAAACAAATGAAGGCCGAATTGTAACAATTTCGCATAAACTTATAAGGACAGCCAAAAATTGCACTTCGTAATAATCCACTATTCAAGTGTTATAGTAATTAAATAGCAAGTATTCACTTGAGGAAATAAAATTCTGTAAAATTTTTAATTCCTTAAGTTTTCTTGTTTCCGCCATTAGCAACTTTGATTTCGCGTACCCCTAACTAGTCCTTCACTTACCCCCACGGGTACGCGTACCTCTGGTCTATTTGGAAAAACCTTCAAACAGTCCCCCAGCCTAAACCGTTGGACCGATTTCGACAATTTTTATTTCATATAAAAACTTATCACCTGCCACCCATGAGCCTCCATTTTCGACAGAAATCGAAAAAACTACTTGACGGTACAGTCCCTATAGGAAAAACCTTGATAGAGTCCCTCAGCCCCAACCACTGGACTGATTTGAACAATTTTCATTTTATATATAAGCTTATGACCCTTAAACCGACCATTCACTTGAAGGATAGCCATGCCATTTGTCCTACGCCCGTTTTTTTTCACCCATTTTGATCGAAAAATACAGGCACGCCATGCACCTGATATTTAAAAGGACGCTAACTCTGAACGAAGATAGGAGGAGCTATCTTCTTTCCTTCTCTACAGCTGCTTGTCAATCGCTCTTCGATTTTCCCCAGTCAGCAGCTTTTAATTTATGCTACCCTCAAAGCGAGGCTTCAATCTACACAAGGCATTGTTCTTTTCGCTACCCTCTTTCAGGGTCCCTCCGAAGCGAGACTTGAAACTCCAGCGCCTTCGCTCAGATTTCAGTCCAGATGGAATTCCAACCACCACAAGCAATTTGGCTGATTTCCATGGATTTTTATGGATTTTTCCTTCTAGCGTTCCAAAATATCCCGTTTATCTGTGAAGTGAATGGCCGACTTTAGAAAAGTCATTAACCGACGTCTACAGCCCATCAACGTCTATTAGCATACGTACCCGGTACGCTTATCAACGGAGCGCAAAATAAAATTTTGGCAGAATCACACAGCCTCTACAACCGCCAATTTATCTCGTTAAGTTGCAAGAATAGCTGCAGGTTATTACTATTACGGGCGAACAGCGGCCGCCGAAAGCGGCTATCATTGTTTTCAAGAAAAGCTCCTTTTCTTCCGAAAACATGCCAGGCTGGCGTTATTCAGGTGTAAGCCGTAAACACAAACGATAAACACTGTCCACACACGATGAGTACACTTTTGGCACGGGCGGCAAAAACATGCCAAGCTGGCGTTATTCAGGTGTAGGCCGTAAACTCAAACGTTCAACACTGTCCTCACACAATGAGTACACTTTTGGCACGGGATCCGGTTCCTTGGTGACGTTATTACAGCGTGAACCGCCCCGTAACGAGAGGGTTAATCACATTTCGCATTTTTGATTAAGAATAGTACCCTAAGAAAAACGTTTTTTTAGGAACTATTTTTATTCTTACTTTTATTTTTTATTCTTATTATTTTATTTATTTTTATTATTTTTTAAATTAATTTTGTTCTTTCATTTAGTTTACAAGAGACGTACGTTCGAACTTATTCAAATAAAAATCAAGTATCGATTGACTTTCAGAACATTATTCGATTTTTTTTCAGTCTTTAATTAATTTAATCAGGGCTGGATTAACAAATAGCAAAGTAAGCAACTGCCTATTTGATAATCCGGCCACGGGAATTTTGGAGGCCCCCCGAGGTTCAGAGATTTTTTCAGGGTAATTAATTTTGTGCTTTCATTTAATTTACAAGAGACGTACATTCGAACTTATTCAAATAAAAATCAAGTATCGGTTGACTTTCAGAACATTATTCGAATTTTTTTCCCATGATTTCAAATTCGATTGCAGTTGGCTGATTGACCTATAAGACAACAGCCCAGGTCAACTTTGTATTGGAATATTTGGATTGTGTTAAAAATGTTTTGTAATTTAATTTTTTTTACTATTTTGTTTGAAATTGTTTTTAAATTTTGATTTTTTTTATACGTCAAATACTAAAACCAACTTTCTCGGTGACCTACAATTGAATGTTCTGTTATTTCAGTTTGATTTACACTATATGCCCAAAAGTAGTCAGACACTTTCAGATTTTTCAGAATTTCTCCGGAAAGGATTAACTGACTACCCTTAAGCTTCGACCATGTAAATAATAGACTGTAACTCACATTTTACATTGAAGATTCGGTCCTGAGTGTAATTAGGGGACCGTCTACAAACTGATGAAGACAAAAACTTTTTTGGCCCACCCTGCTTCACAGAATACTGATAACTAGATGAAACTTTCAGAAACAGTTATGTTAATGTGCATAATATTTACAGAAATAATCGTAAACTCGGCAAAAATATTTGGGAAGATATAAAGGTTTTCTTAAAAAATCCGAAATTTTTCCGCCTGTTTTTTGCTTATAACATGCAGAGTTTTGTGTTATATTATACGAAAATTACACAAAAAATGACAACATGTTAGAGAAGCATTTTGTAAAAATTTGATTTTTTTTTTTTTTGAATATTACAGGAAATATGAGCATTTTTATTAATAATGTCTTACTGCTCATGCGCAAAACATAGCGTAATTTTTTCGTTCACAACTTTAAAGCCAGATACATAGGGCAGCTTATATAAAAAAAATTCAGTTCAATATCATTAGTATTCATAAAAATATAGGCATTACAACGAGCAGAATTTTAGCTCCTGTCTAAGAGAAGCTAAAAGATGAGAGGTGGCACACAAATTAATATTTTTTAAACTTATATCTTTAAATAGTTATATTGAATTGTATAGTGGTTAGAATGTGCTGAATACCCCAGAACACATCTAATATTCGTAACGAATAAAAAATATATATGTAGAATTATTAAAATATTTTAAGAAAAGAAATTAATCAGATAAAAAATCGTTTCGACATAAAAGAAATATATTTAAAAATATCGTTTAAAGTAAAATTGTAATATGTAACTTTTTAATAATCATGTAAATAATATAATTAAAGTAATAAAATTTTTGTTATTTATAGTGCCTAATTAGCTGGAATTTAAGTTATGTACGTAATTGATAGGTCTTCATGAGTATTCAGCAAATTCTAACCACTGTACAATTCAGTATATCTTATTATAAGTTTTATGTGAAGCGGGATGGGCCAAAAAACGTTTTTGTCTTCATCAGTTTGTAGACTCCCCTAATTGCCCTCAGGACCGAATCTTCAATGTAAAATGTGAGTTACAGTCTATTTTTTACATGGTCGAAGTTTAAAGGCAGTCAGTTAAATCTTGCTGGAGAAATTCAAAAAAATGTGAAATTCTGAAAGTGTCCTGATACTTTTGGTCATATGGTGTATACTAAAACCTTCTTGTATGTAGATTAAATTAAATTGAATAAAAAGAATCCTTATTTTTGTTGGGGTAGGAAGAAAAAACTTGCATTGCCTATAGGCCCCTGCAGGTATTATTCCGGCCCTGCATTTAATAATTTAGTATTATAAATATTACAGAGCCTTACATCCAATTTTTTCTTAAATTCAACACCAGATGTTGTTAAGCAAAATAGTATCAACATGAATTTTTTAACAATAATCGACAAACTAACAATTATGTTCTGTAAATAATAAAATATTTGTTGTCATTGGAAACATACAAGTGCACGAAATTTCGTAACTTTTGCACATCAGGGAGTGAATAAAAATCCTTTGCAAATCCATGTCTGTATAAGGGTGAAACAAGTCAATTTAAATAAAAGCGTATATGAAAGGAATTAACGGTGCATTGTAATGTTCTGGCTCTGAAAATAAGTTTTCTAGAGAAAAGTTCTTATCTGTCACAAGTTTATTGATAATTAAATAGAAAAAAATATTGTTAAGATTTAGGGGTCTATTCTGGTACCCCCGGTTGGGTTAGGAGATGTCTTTTTCCCGTTGTTGACGTGCGGAAAAAGTGGCGTCTCCCAACCCAACCGGGGGTACCAGAATAGACCCATTTGTATTCAATCTGCATTTGCGTGTCTATGACTCACTCACTTCCTGTTTCACTCTGATGTATGATGTCATGTTCTTTTTGTTTGTGTCTCTGATTGGTTGACTCTCTTCTTCAATCTACATTAGAACCCCGCTAATCCGAACTAAATGGGACTGGTGCCTGTTCGGATTACAAAAATTCGGATTACACTAAATTGCGATAAAAATATGAAAGAAAAAGATGTGTGCTAAAAAAAATGTAAGTTATAAGTATTCAGTTCTTCTATCTCTTGAATTCTTTTATTCAAAAGCAATAGAAAGAGAATGTCTCCCCTTTTCATTAGAATAATGGATGTGCTCCTGTATGAAGTGACCTTATCCTTACGGCGAATTGCATTAGTTTCTTCAATGTGTACAAAATTATGCATGCTAAAAAAGTACTCTTTTGTTTTTAGTATGTATATTTAAATCTTTTCAGGTAATCTTTTCAATTACATATAATTTTCGAAAATAAAATCGGTTCGGATTAACCGGAATTTCGGATTAACGGGGTTCTGCTGTATATCTTTTTTTTGTTTGTAAATAATAGATTATTCTTTCTCTGGCTTCGGCCCACGGCTGGTGAATTACTTTAATGCCTTGTTCCAACAGCGTGTGGCTTGACCAAGCCTCGAGGTTCGTACTTGTGTACTGTGGTCGTCGGAATTCGAACAATCGAATAAAAGGAACAAAACAATTGGCTGAAGCCTTATTGGTTCAGGAATGCAAAATTATTTATTTTTTTATGTCTTAATATATGGTTCTGGAAATGAATGAAAAATGTATATATAAACATATACTTACATATAAAATTTTCAAAAACATAGTTTTATTAAATACATTGCAAACTATAAAATATTTTTTTCTGAAATGTCAAAGAAAGCTTTGGGCAAGCAAGCTGAAAGTTTTAATTAATTCATTGTATTAGTGTATCCTTAGCTTTTATGGTTATCGTACAATATTTAATCGATATCCATGTAACGTAAATTTTGAAATTCCTTCGTGAATCTCACAGTTATGATTTAGTTAAGTCGTATTAACGTCCCGTTTTGAAACGACATAAAATTATTATACCTTTCAAGCACTACTTTTTAAAACTGGTTTTATTCATTTTCTTCTTTGTCTTAAATATTTCAATATTGTCTCATCCATACAATACCTTACATACAAAGCACAGAGTGTGTCTATGTGCGTGCTCCATATACATATCTACAGTTTTTATCCAAATTAATGACGATTTTTTGAATCAAAACGAATGAAAGATTGCTGTTAACTTCTCAAAGTCTGAAATTTAATTAACATTTCAGTTACTTAAAAATTAAGCAAAATTTTGTTTTTTTTTCTGCTATATCTCCCGAAAATATTTTTTCAGAAAAACTACTTTTATGCCATCTGAAAGCTCAAAAAATTAGCTTTTTAGTAACACCATTTTAATTTTGCTGCAATTTTTTCTGTAATTTTTATAATTGTTTATATTAATTTTACACACCAAATATACGGACATTGAACGCAGTACGAACAAAATTACAGACGAAAAACTTTTATCAGAACACATTAAAAGAATTCTGGCAGAACACTGAAAAGGATAAAAGCAGACGATCTAACAATTTATATCAAGAACAATTATTAATATTGTTCAGTTATTCCATTTTAGCGGGAATTATTTTGAATTATTTTCATTTTTCTAAGAGTGAAATATATTATTGTGGTCACAGTTTCCTGTCACCCACAACGTTTAAACGAACCGAGTAACTCCGGGTATTCTGATAGTAATTTAATACTTTTAATTTTTTATTCATTCATTTGGTATATCATATCTTTTTATTGCCTGCCCTTAACAGCTGGAGATCAATTAATGAGATGGGTTTTTTTTTTCACTTGATACGTTTTAAGTTAAATTTTTATGGCAACGTGATACATTTTCTCACTCTGGCTTCTAAAAAAATAAATAAACTTTAGTAACGCGGCAAATGCCATTTCTAGTTTTCTACTTTGGTTTGTGGTGGTGTTCTAGATACAGATTTTTGTCCTCTTCATAACTTCGTATTATTTTTAATCCAGGTAATTCATTTCCTTATCCATTATAACCAGATATTGTTAAATCATTCTCATTCTTTCGTAAAATGTTTAGATATATTTTTTAGTTATTTTTTTAAAAAATGTTATGAAAATGCCGTTCATTTATGTATATAGACTAAAAATGCAGATTTTAATAAAATTTTGGATTTTTTTAACGTTGAAATAACTACCGTTACGATTTAAAATTCGACGTTATAAATGATAAGATAAATTTGTATTGTCTGTCCATTTCGAAATGCAACTATTCTTTACTTTTATATAATTTAATGTGTAAAATGATGTGTTCTATTGTTACAAACAAAAGTAGGATTTTTATATTATGAATAAATCGTTGTTCTTTTCACTGAAATTGATAGAACTTTAACTTTAAACTAATAGCGGTTAATATTTTACTGTAGAAGTAAAAAAAAGATGAGTTAAAAATCTATCAAGTTTGTCAGCGGTTTGATTAGACTTCAGAATAACAAATTGTCCCGTCGCCAAATTCGTGACACTTACGCCAACAAATAAGATGGCCACCAGTTGTTAGGTCTTAACCGTGTCAAATCTAATACTAAATTTGTTGGCAATATCTTGTTTCCAAAATTAAGAAGCAATTCTTAGAAATTGCTAATGCTATTGATCTTTTCTATTATGCAATTTGATGTATAAACATTTTCGGTTCTTTTCCTTTAACGCGACGTTAGTCGAAATACGTGCCAATTTTCCGTGAGGGAGAATTACCAAAATGACCGAAGTAAAAGAATCTTCCACCGTGAAACATGCAGTTTTTTTGGTACAACTTTATACGGCATCACTGGCGATAATTTTGTTTTGGCGTCTTTTTCCAACAGCTTTAATATAGGATATTTGGCGATATTTTTTTGGCGACTTAACGATACGATGTTCTGTTAGGCGACAAACAAGATTATCGCCAATGATGCCGGATATCAAAGCTGTGCTGTTGTTTGTTTGTTTTTTGCTGTTGTTGTTGTTAAAGTAAATTTAAGATTATGGGGGTCGAATTTCGACCGGTGCCTAGATGGGACCGGTGTCATAACTCCAATTCTATTAATTATTTAGACCGTAAAATAGGCAAAATATATTGTGACTATGTTAAAGGGGGTATGAAATCATTTTTAAGAGAAAGCACTACGTGGTTACAGTTAGAGAACAAGTGCTTAGATTTAGGTATCGTCAATTAATTATTTCAACAAAAGACCCCACCCTATTTTAAACTAGTAGGAAAATATGTTATTATATACTCAGATAGGAAATTTGTTTGGCTACAATTTACTGTAATAGCTTTATTAAAATAGTTTAAAAATAAGAATAAAAATTTTTTAATCGCTGTCTAGAATAGACCACAAACAGTTGCCTAAATAGGACCGTTTAGATCAAAGAGATCATTATCTTAAATTGCAGGAATAGCTCAGAAAACAGTCTTTATAAACTGAAAGTGGAACAAGTCAAAGCAAAAAGACAATAAAATGACACTAGGGCCTTTAAATTTTGGCTTAAAAAGCATAAAAATTAAGGTTCGTAGTTTTGTA
Source organism: Araneus ventricosus (assembly GCA_013235015.1). Classification (NCBI taxonomy): domain Eukaryota; kingdom Metazoa; phylum Arthropoda; class Arachnida; order Araneae; family Araneidae; genus Araneus; species Araneus ventricosus. Next base: position 30,441 of record BGPR01006763.1, on the reverse strand, counting down.
TCATTTGCCAGGAAACAAAGGGAGAAGAGGAAGTGATGAAGTTCATAAAATGTCCTACTTTGGATCCATGCATTGTGTGCTGATGTGAATTTGAGAATCAAAAACTATTTTTCCTTTAATAGGGCTTAAAGTAATTGGTGGTCCAATCTAGGCAACCGGTTTCCTTGATTGGGACGATGACACGATTTTTTTTCATATTGTTTCCTACTATTTCATAAAAAATTTAATTACATTGTTTTGAAAATAAATAAACTACAAAAAAATTATACTACTTGTTTTTGATTAAAACTGCATCTTGGTCGCTGTACATTACAGGGATGAGATTCTTCCGCTTTTTTGTTATTTTGGGAAAATTCCGCATTTTTGTCTTTTTTTCTCTCAAAATTCCGGTTTTTTTTCCGGATTTCCGTTTTTTTCCTTACGCAAAAATTTCCTTTTTCTTCCGAAAATTCCGCTTTTACACAAAGAAAAGAAACCTTCCTCTTCCTATTTCCCGTTTTCGAAAGAAAATTGTGGTAAAATATGCTCGACCGTGCAGCTTAACTCCACCGGCTAGGAAACTAGCTGATTCATCTTCTACTGACGAATCAACATTATATCAGCAAACTCGACAAGGATGAACATTCCAACATTCAGTGCCATTCAAAGTATTAAGTACCACCTTTTTGCAGAAAACAAAACCTCTGCGACATATTTTGCAAAAACAAAAAAAGATTTTTTTTTGCATAAACATGTTGAAAAAAAATTAGTTGAAAATTTAAGGTCATCTTGTAGGGCGTACCAAGATGAAGAAATAAAAAATGAAACAAAAACAAATAAATAAACTACATAAAAAAAAAGAAAAACTCCTGTCAAAAATGGCAGCTAAAAAGCTGTGTGCAAATGCAGCAACAAAGCAGAGAATAAGACATTAAAAAAATCTTCTCAATTAAAAAAATAAAAGAGATGATTTACCTAGGCATTCTAGAGATAATTAGTCCCGACAACTAGGCCAGTAATTAAACAGATAGATACTAATGAAAACTGTGCAAAAACTTGAGCCTTTACTGAAAATAAACTTGCAGAGGATGCAAACACATCCTTTCTTGAAGAAAAATCTGTCAAAGATAGGAGGCTTCCGAAACAAGGGGTGAAGCGTGTTAATGGAGATCTGTTACCAACAGAAGCCACACAATTAAAAAAACGAAAGAAAACCACTTCTTTAACAATTAAGGAAATGTTTCAAATAACATTAATGCTAAATGAATCTGTCATTGTAACTGTACAATTTCTCGACCCCTCTCACTTTATAATGTGCAAAATCATTGTGCTGTTACTTTTGCAAAAATGTATAAAAATAAAAGAAATAAAACAGAATTCAATATATGATACGTTATTATAATTTATAAAAAGAAATACACTTTACACAATTGCATGAAGCAAAAGAATTTATTTGTCATTATTTTTATTTATTTTTTGAGCTAACTTTTATCAAAAGGCTACTAAATATAATTCTTCTCAGACTTCTGTTGGGTGAATGTTGCATCTCAGTGATGTACAGGTGGCAAATATGTTTTAATGTCTAATTTTGTATTTTCTGATGCCCCTGATGATGTGTTAAACTTGTTTGTAACTTTTAATGCGAATGATTTAATAATAATTTAATATTCTTTTTTCTTATTTATACGTACTGAATTATAAATAATTAAGTTATTAATTATTATAGTGTAATATTTTCATCATGTTGTATGTTTTACTTCTTAAAAACCTGTTTCGCGTATAAATTATGGCACAAATTTTTTGCTCGCGTATGATTTCAGTCTTTTTGCTTTTTTGCCATTCTCATCCCTGACATTAAAAAATGTTCAGGTGGTCCAATTTTGGCGGCTCTCCCCTATATATTTGGCACCCTTGAGGCTCAGGAACTTGAAATTTGACAAGTAGAAAATGAAAGAAATAAAAGTTTTAAAAAATTCATTATCTTATCCCGAAACGTAAATCAACTATTTTTCCGTCCAGTGATTAAAATAAATGCAGAAATTTTATTAAAATATTCTCTTGTTTACTCATTCATGAGCATCGGAATGAAATATTTATTGACTATTACTATTACTTTGAGGCAGTAATGTGGCAACGCCTATCGATAAACAGATGGCTGGGGAAAAGTACTTCGCAAATTTTTCAATGAGACAAAAACTGGTACAGATTTGATATACGGCATCACTGGCGACAATTTTGTTTTGGCGACTTTTTTCAACAGCTTCAGTATAGGATTCCATTGGCGATATTTTGTTTTGGCGACTCTTTTCAAAAGCTTCAGTATAGGATTCCATTGGCGATATTTTGTTTTGGCGACTTTTTCAACAGCTTCAGTATACGATTCCATTGGCGGTATTTTGTTTTGGCGACATACCGATACGATGTGCGGTTAGACAACAAAAAGTCGCCAATACAAGATTATCGCCAGTGATGCCTTTATATCAAAGCTGTTCCCGAAAACTTAGATTTTTCAGTTTCTTATTTCAAACCGTAACAAAATATTTTGATTTGTTAATTAATTATTAATTAATCAAATTAATATTATCAAAAAAGCTGAACAATGTTTTTTCTTAAGTCAATCTCAATACCAAAGCTTGTTTAACACTAACCATAAGGTACAATATGTCCGGATTTCAAGCTCATGTCAGGACTAGTGCCCGGATCTTCCAAATGTCCTGATTTACTCCACTGAATGCGGCGAGGGAGAAAATTGGTTGTAATTGGTAAAATTTGACGTATTCGAAGAAGCTGAGATCATTAAGCCAATGAAAGAAAACTCATTGTTTACAGAGTTTCCATCCATTGTTGATGAGAAAGTGGATAAGCATCCTTATACAGACCCCAGTAGAAACAGAAAATTAAAATTTTGGCTATGGGGCAGTATCCCCTCCCAGAGCTAAATCAGAATTCTTGATTTTATTTAAAATCACTACAACTGTTTGTTCTTAATTTCACTTTCTTTAAAAAATAATAAAAACATGACAACATTGCTTTGTGGCTTGACATTCTCGAAAATGTTCCTACTTTTTTTTTTTAGTCATTCCACTTGTACTTGCAGCGTTGAGATGGTCGAAAACATTTTTTGGCTACTTATTTCATTGTATTTTTTATTAAAATATCGAAAGCATTGTAGTGTTCTTTATGATTCTTTGCGTCAGGTGAGTAAAATCTGTAAAGTTAAAGTGTTATGGTTTGACATTCGTCACGGCGATACAAAATTTTTATGAACACTCCCAGACCCAAATCCTACATTCGTAACTGTTTGGCAGTTTTATTTTAATTCTGTTTTTTATTGTTATAATTTTGAATTACCAAACATTAACAAGAATTGTATCTACTTTGAGTTCTGACTCCTCAAATGTTTTTTCACATCTTTAAATTCTGTGCTAGTGTTATAAAGAAGGGTCGTTGGTAGGTAGCTTTTAGAATTCTGAGCTATATTTCTCTCACTCCAAGACCCTTCAACCCCCCCCCCCCCCCACCCCACCGGTGTGTCGGGATTTCAACTAAAAAATTATGGTAACTCGAAATAACCACCTTGTATATTTTTTGATTGTGTTTACTTTCAATTAAATCTTTTAGACACGACTTGATTGACAATGCAAAGCGAGGTCTCCTTTTCAACTCGACCGTACAGCATTTTGTTTATCTGTAAGCTTATTTGTTACGCAATCACGGCCAAACGCGTTTTTTGTTTTTCTTCGAATATGGCAAAAATGTTACTTAAAGCAATAAAAAATTATCTATATGCATGGATTTTTATTTTTTGAATTCTCTTCAAGAGAGTAACCGTTTAACTGATTTCAAAGCTTTGGCAAGTCAGTGGCAAGTTTGATACCATTAAAGCATTTTAATCATTTTGGTAAAGGCGAGACATGTTGTAATTGTAATTTTGTTAATACTGATAAAAGGAGACATTTAACTGTAATTCCGCACTATGATAAGACGTTTAGTAGTACTTATATATATTTTTAAGCAGACGTTTAATAGTGCTTTTATAAATACTGATAAAATACTAATGGAAAATACGAATAAAATACGAATGGATAAAATACTGATTAATGGAAATTTTGTTAAGTCTGATTAAAGCAAAAGTTTATACAAATAATTCGCACTGTAAAAAAGGAAACAGAGGAACAGAGATTAAGATCATGGCACCAGATTGAGATTTTTTTTCTTTTATAAGAATTTTACTTTACTTGATTTTCACTGCTTTACTAATATAATAGCCCAGATCTGTCTCTCGGTAACACTCTGACGTTACCAACAATAAAACTCGCGCCATAGCACTACGAGACGTTAAACAGCATTATTTCATTGTTAGAGAACCTAAATTTCAGTAAATTTAAGAGTAACTGTAGTTCTATTTTCAAATTTAATAGCTCTAAAATAGTGAAAAAAATTTTTCTATCGATTGATATAAAATTTATCTCGCTATGATCAATAGCTCCCGAGAAATTTTAAATTATATTAATCATTTATTTCAAATTAATTTCCTTTTTTTAATAGAAAGTAGTAAATTATGTCAGTGGTATATCATGCGTGTGATATAGTTTGGACGCCAAGATGCATCTGATTATTTATTGCAATCGTGATGATATAATTTGATAATATTTTTTGGCAACGTCTGACAAGCAGAGGAGTGCTTCGATTTTATTTGAATTTCGAAAGAGAATTCCTTTTAAATTTTAACTTCTGACTTACGTTTGACAAGCTGAGAATTTCACGGTTACTGAATTATAATAAAATTGTTAAACAACCGAAAATACTTCACACGGAATGTTGTTTACCAAGAGGTTTTTTGAATAAAGAAATATGTAAATAAAAAAAATATTTCCTGTCATAAAACATTTTATTTTATTTGTTTTCAATCGATGTAAAACATTTCTCTCGCATATATACTGTTGAGAACGGATTCCAAGACTACCACTTTTGGACGATTTTACAGCGGAAAGAGGTGTCAGGCAAGAGTCATATGAGAGCATTTCCGAAGTTCTTCGTTAGATCACGCTCAGTAAAATTTAAACATCACCCTTTCACTCTTGACTTTCCCCCTATTTTGATGAAAATAACTCCGCCCGGTGCATGAGCAAAAGCGCGGAGGGTTTCCTAATCCGTTGCTAAACAATATATATTTAAACACGTCAAATTTGACGGGAAATCTTTCGAATGAAGAGGCAGTTTGCACCCGTCATACCATGACGGATGATTTTCTAGTTGGTGAAATATTTTATCACAGAGTTTTTTGCATTTGCTTTGTAAATTTTTTTGTATTTGCTTAGGAATAAAATGTATACGTAATTTTGCTGCGTAATATTGTGCATTAATTGTAAATATAACTTTGTAAGATAGTGCATATATTGGGATAAAGAAGGTACCACTTCGAGAGTCAAATGATGATGTCTTGTGACCCAGAAAACAATGCTATCTTCACAATGAATAACAACATTCGCTAAACATTTAAAGACTGCGATGAAAAGAAAATCTTACATTTTTTTTATTGGCAGGGGGAGAGGGGTGCGAGGTCTACTCTTCCCAGAACTACTGGTATTCGTGGTTCCTTGAAGTATTCCAGATTATTCTTGGGCTTTAAATCGAGACTGAATTTAAGCACCGTTATTTTAGTAGTCTCACACCTGTTCTATTCGTTGTGTACCTAAACTATGGAAGGCCGTTATTGCGAAAATAACCGGTTTTCGGTTATTCAGGTTTTTCCACCTCCGGTTTAACCTGGCGGTTATAACCGATCAAAATAACCGGTTTTTGAAATAACCGGTTTTCGATTGTTTTTTTTTTATTAAAAAAAAGTAATATAAAAAAAATTTAAGTCAATTCCTACTTTAATAATTAATAGTTTTCGAGATATAATGAAAAACGTACTGCGCGTGCGCAAAGATATGGCTAAAATATGGGGTTGCTCCGATGATCCCATGGGTCATCCATATACCCAAGAAACAAAACTGTAATGTTAATAGTTTTCGAGATATAATGAAAAACGTACTGCGCATGCGTCATGCAAAATATGAAATGACAGACAGACAAGAAAGCGAATTAATGTTGCATTTTCATCTAGTTCTGAGCTATGTTTCAAGTTTCAAGTCTCCAGCTCATCGGGAAGTTAGTTTAAAATCGATTGCAAAATTTGAACAAGATATAGGGAGAGTGTGAACTAATAGTATAAATTGAATAAACGCCGTTTGTAGACAAAATTTTTTATAAATATTGTTTCTACAAGAAATCGATCCATTAGCCAATATTTATCCGTTCATAAAGATTCTTTCAGTAAACCGCCAACCAACAGATGCCTCGAGGAAGCGGTGGTCGTTAATTGGCCTAAGATGGTGAAATTCAAATCGCTTTAACTTGGTAAAATTTGGTCTAATAGAATCTAAAATCGAGCTCATTTTCCCATCCGTTTTGTTTTTTGCCAAGTTATTGTATTTTTAAAAATAAACCGAAAAAAACTGGTTAACCGAAACAAAAAAAAACCGGTTTAACCTAGAGCTCTCTAATGTAGACAGTCGCATGAAAAAGATAAATAATTGCATCATCTGACAGTAGTTTATCTTGTGCGGTGCCGTAATTTCACTTTTGTAACCCTCATGCAAAATGTAATTGATTCCAGCATTAAATGGCGTGGTGCAATTAACTTCCATTATGTGAGCATATCCAGTGGCATGATAGCTAGATGGAAACATGATGATGAAAGGACAGCAAATATAATCATTCAGCAAACCGGATATGCAAAGTGTCCGAGAAATATCTTTATTTTTCTAAAACTTAACAACGAAAATACAAAGGTGAAATGAAAAGCAGTTTGTGGCAAAAGAGTGAAGAAATTTAAGCTTCTCCTAATATCAGTAGCCTGAGGTCGATGGCGCTAATTGCTTGGCAGGTGTAAAAAGAAAGAAAATGGCGACAGCTTAGGAACAAAATCACAGAATGCCATACAAAGAAAGTTTCACATGATGTAGAGGAAAGTGGGTAAAATCGGGTAGCTAATGTTCGAAGGCCTGCTGAGGCTAAAATATTCGACAGAGAGCTTGTCAAATTTTATTAAAATATTCATTGTTTATCGGAGAACAATATATCTTTTCAGAAAAACCACAGCTTCATTACTTTTTTTATCAATGATTTTTATATAAAAAGGCAAACTACCCGGTTTTACCCCACTAGTGGAGTAATATGTTAAAGTTATGGGAAAGTAGAAAAACTCGATTTTCAGTAGAAAAGTTGCCATCGTTTTTATTTTGTATGACAATTTAATAATATTAGTTACAAAATTCGCATGTAAAGGAGTTGTCTTCTTCCTCCGCGCCACTGCAGATTTCGTGGCCACACCTAAGACGGTGTTTACATTAGATTAACCATTCTTCTTTATTTAAATTAGAAAATTCAATTCATCATTAAAATATAAATAATCAACGTCTGATGTGTTTTTATCGTCTTCAGCGGAAGAATCATCAATACTGACTGTCCCGGTCTTACGCCACTTGGGGAACCCGGTTTTACCCCGAGTGCAGTGGTTATATAAAACGAGATAGAACAGCGCAATTATTGGAGTAAGTCCTTATAGTTTGATAGGGTATAAATCCTTAGTAAAAGTATAATAAGCTGGGCTGAAAATGGTTTTTAAAAGTGTAATGATTTTTAAGTAAGGATAGTTTAAAATCAAGCGAACATTAGAGAGCTGACATCTTTAAACAAATAAATCTTCACGGAAGCAGTGAATTCAACAGCTGCAACACGCCACTACGACTGTTTCTTTTTCTTGACTAGTAGAGTGTAATCCAGTATCTGTCCACTAGAAAGAAGAACTAATATTGCCAGAATCAAGGGTACCCGGTTTTAACCCACTCTCCCCTACAATAGAGGTCCACGATATATCACTTCTAAATGTCTAAAGCTGGACATTCATCAGTACTCCATTCCATTCCATTTGTCCCAACAACTGGTTTGTATTCCACTCATTCCAGTCGAAAAATTTAAGCAAGTCATTCACGGATGTTCCAAAGTTTATTTTGATACATCTTGTTTGAGAAGGTTCAAAGTCCCAGATTTACTCCCACCCTTTATTCTTCTCCCCCACGCGGGGGGATTTCCGCTTGTACTCTCAACATGTCTTAGCCTCTTCGCGGGGTCCCAATTTAGGTTGTGGTTTTGTTTTCCCGCTACCCTCGCAGCGAGGTGTCAAAAGGTCATCCGGCCATTCCAATTTCATTTCAAACTATTCGGAATTCCATCAATGCAATCCATTTGCGCCAATTTTCATCGATTTCTCTCATTGACGAAAGGTTTTCCCTTCCCGTGTTCCAAAAATCGTGGAATTGAACAGCGGTGAATGTCCCACTTAATGTTCAATTCATGCATGGATGCAGAAGACACAGGAAGAGGAAATACTAAAAAACACTTGGCGTGTATCGACTTACATTTTTCATGCTACAAAGGAGCTCCCGTAGAGCTAGTGCAAACAGAATCACTCTCTGGTTTTCCTATTTCGTTCCACCCTTTTGCCATGGTCTTGGTAGAGCGTAGTTTAATCTTCGTTGAATCATCGTATCCGAATGCCTGTTAGGCAAAATAATTCAGAAACACCAGTCTCTAGACTAAATAAAGAGTTCCCACTTATATCCGTTACACCCCTTAACTTTTAAACGGTGACAACTTAGGCCATAAATTTGGTGTCTAGGTATAGTAAAAAGGTTATGCGCTACTCGATGAGACAACTTACAACGCCATCTATCGGCAAATTTTGGAATTAGCGGTCCTACCTCGTAAGCGGTGAAAGATACGAGAAAAAAGTCAATTAGAAAGTTGCAGAGCACTCTCGATTTAGTACGAAAAGATACTTGCGCACATTAATACTCAAAACAGAATGTAAAAAATGGACATTTGTTTGATTGTGATTTTCAACACTATGGCGTCATGAAACGCGAGCGAAGCGAGAAATCCAGTCCAGAGTGCAAATGTGTATAGTGGCTAACGGAGAGCATTTTGAGCAATATAAATAAATGATCCAGAAGACAGGGACGTGTCTCAGTTTCTCTCTTCCACTCTTCATGACATGACAATTTTCGAAATCGTGACCAAACAAATGTTCATTTTTTGCATTCTGTTTTGAGTATTAATGTGCGCAAGGTATCTTTTCGTACTAAATCGAGAGTGCTCTGCAACTTTCTAATTGACTCTTTTCTCGTATCTTTCACCGTTTACGAGATAGGACCGCTAATTCCAAAATTTGCCGATAGATGGCGTTGTAAGTTGTCTCATCGAGTAGCGCATAGCCTTTTTACTATACCTAGACACCAATTTTATGGCCTAAGCTGTCACCGTTTAGAAGTTAAGAGGGTGTAACGGATATAAGTGGAAACCCTGTATTTATTTTGCAAAATATTTTACATGAATTTACAGGAATTTTGGAAAAGATAGTGGCTAAAGACAGCCTGGATGGCCAAAAACATTAATCTAGTGTCGTGTTGACAAAAGAAATAGACGCTTAGTCGCGTCCTCCTCTAGCCTCTGCTCCCCTCCTTCTCGTCTGTCCGGCCACCGAGGGCGATCTTGACCTCACACCACGGTGTTATATTTGGCCGGACATCCCTCTTTTTGTGAACTGCCTTAGTGTGGGTCCTTACAGAGATAAACTGAATGTACTGTAAAGAAAAGATCTGTCAGATTTCTTCATTCTTTTGCCGCAAACTGCATTTCATTTCACCTTTTTCATATTTTTGTCATTAATGTTTAGAATTATAAAGATCTTTAGCGAACACCTTGTACACTTAATACTATCTTGGTGAGTTTTTCTTACAGATTCCACAAAAAATTTATTAAAATAAATGAAGGAAAAATTCATAGTGACATTGCAAAGGAATATGGGCTTATAAAATAATTTTAATTCCTGAACTTCCAACAATAAAAGAAAAAGAGGCGATTAAATATTTGTAGAAATAATGAAAACTATAGAAATTTCATTTCAGCAATGAAAAGATTGTTGAAATGTTGCATAAGAACATATTTGTTGTCTAAGTTAGGAAATTAAATGTTGTAAGTAATGTAATAAGTTGTAAGTAATTTAATAAGTAATTAGTAAGTAATTTAGTAAGTATTCATGTGTAAGTAAGTAAATGTTGTAAGTAAATGGAATAAGTTGTCTAATTTAGGTTTGTCTAATGTAGTTTGACACTCACAACTGGAGAAGTATGAGCTGGTGCATTATTGTGATGAAAAGAATCTTTTTTCTCCCTAAGTGATGACTTTTCCCCTCTATTTCATTATTTAAATGATCCAGAAAATATTCATAATACGTTCCGGTGATTATTTTGTCCTTTTCCAAAATGTCGAAAAAAGATTATAATACCGTGAGCATCCAGAAGACTGATCATAACCTATCTAGCTGAAAGAAAAGTTTTCGCCTTTTGGGAAGCAAAATTCCACTCGCAGCCCACTCTTTTTATTGTTCTTCGTCCAGGCTGATAGTGTTGAATCCATATTTCCTCAACTATCAGAACCAGCGGGAGTGTTCTCCCCTACACTTTCTCGCATACTTCCCCTAAAAGGTGCCGTTTCTCCTTTCCCCGCGTAGCTAAAAAAATTCGAACCTACTGTTATCCAGAATCCAATGACTATCAGAAGGTTTTTCATTATAGTGATTGAAAAATATATAGGTAAAGAATTCAAAGAGATGCGTACCGATTAAAACGCATCTATCGCACACTGCTAGGTTTCACTCTTGCCGTCTCAAGGACAAACTGACGTAATTCGCTCCTTTCGGAAGCATAGACGATTGCTTCTGTACGCATGCGCGTGGAGACAGCGGATTGGTTTCAATGGTAAATTATACAGGCCGACAGACAGTCAACCTTTTGACGGATTTGGCCCAAAATTTTATACGGACCTACATTCATGACGATAAAACTGTGTACCAAATTTTATCCATCTAGCTATTCAAGTTTTTGAGTTATAGTGTTCACATGACTTCGGATATACAGACAGACAGACTTCTCTTTGACGGATTTTGTCCAAAATTTGATAGAAACCTACAAATTATGTTTAAAGGCCAGATACCAAATTTCATCCCCGTAGCTCTCATAGTTTTCGAGTTATCGTGTTTACAGACAGACATAATTCCAAAAAAGTGTTTTTCGGACTCGGGGAGGGCTAAAATGTGGAGATTCGTCAAAATCTCGAGTTCGAATTTTTTTGACGATTACAATACTTTCTTTTCGTATACGAGAAAGTAAAAAGACCCAAAATTTCATATATATTCCGTTGAAACAGCTTAAAACTTTTAGTCCAGAGTGAGCAATCGCGTAGGGAGGGGAAAAACGTTTTTTTTTTGTTTCGTTTTACCGGTTATTTCGGTTATTATTTGCCCCGGTTTAAACCGGTTATTTTTTTAAATCCAAAAATGAGGTCGGAAGATAGGCTCGATTTTAGGTTCGACTAGACTAAAATTTACCAAGTTATAAAGCTTTGAATTTCATCATCTTAGGCCAATCACCGACAACCCCTTCCTCGAGACGTCTGTTGGTTGGCGGATTACTGAAAGAGTCTTTATGGACAGATAAATATTGGCCAATGGATTGATTTCCCTGCAAATCAATACTACTAAAAAATTTTGTCTGCAAACGACATCTGTTTTTTGTAGCCAAAAATATTTATCTTTAGTCGAAAGTTCTGTGGCTTTCGAAAGATTAGTACAGTGAAACCTCTTCGAACGGCCACCCCTACATATCGGCCACCCCTCTTAACAGCCAATTTTTCGTGGCACGGATTTTTCGGCCCATAGACCTAATGTTAAAATAACCCCTAGCAACGGCCACCCAACCCCTCTGAACGGCCGCCGGGTGGGTTCGCCCATTCCATTTAACAAAAGCATCGGTTAGAGATTTACTTTTTAAACTGAAAAACGAACTTGAAAAAATGGGTTTTTTCCGAGAAGGGCAAAAACTTAAAACAGTCACAAGTTGTATCCTTTTTTTCAAAAAATGTAAAAAATTATTAAATAAAGTACAATTTTCTCTTTAGATAAGTCTCAAACTTCATTTTAAATAAGAAATATGTGTCAGACTTGTTTATATTATCAGTTATAATTAACAAGATTTAACAAAGATATTAACTATAAATTAATTAGTCAAAAATTAATTAAAACTCTTTGTAATATATAGAATGTCGCATATGCAGCTATTTCTAATATAATAAAGAAACAAATAATTGAAATATAAATTAAAAGGTAAAAAAGAAACAGTATAAAAAAGATACAGAAGATTTAAACAAAATACGATAACAATACACCTTTTTGCGTGCTCAACGCAACAGCATCAAGTAAGTTGTTTATATTATGTATTATAGCAATTATCTTGTAATTGTAACGAAAACCCTTCAGAGCGGCCACCCCCTCTGAGCGGCCAATTTTTCTCGGAACGGAGGGGTGGCCGCTCAGAGAGGTTTCACTGTATCTACGTTGAATGATGTTGTTTCCGATGAGAGGTATCGACTCACGGATCACCACATTGCTGAAAGAATCTTTATGAGCAGATAAGATGATAAATATTGGCCAATGAATTAATTTCTTGTGAAGGCAATGTTAATAAAAAATTTTGTCGATAATGCATACTTATTGCAATAATTTCTCATTTATTATTATTACATATTGTATTAATTGCTTATTTATGATCATTACTTATTACATTAATTAATTATTGAATTAATGCTTACTTATTGTATATTATTATTAATAAACAAATTCTGTCCACAAACGTTGCTTTAAAAAAACCCCGAAAATCGGTTTTTTTAAAAACCGGTTATTTTGAGCGGTTTCAAGAGCCCGCCAGGTTAAACCGGAGGTGGCAAAACCGGTTTTTTGCAATAACTGCCATCCCTACAATCGCGGAGCCCATCTTGCGGAGTTTGTTGCATTCATGTGTAAATGTTCGCGCAAAATATTATGTAAACGGTTATTTGAGATGCCTATATTCATAGAAATTCCAGGTGATCTCGCTGCTCTCTCATAAATCAATGATCCATTGACTTTTTTAATGATTTCTTGAGTAGTAACCTCAACAGAGCCTTCTGGGTTTTCAGCTCTACATATGCTCACACGCCACTTCGAAAGTTACCTAACCACTTATAAACTGCTATAATCGAAGATAGAGTCACCATAACGTTTATGAAGCTTAGCCATTGGTTTCCTAAGCCGTTTCACCTTAAAAAATATAATATTTCCTCGCTACATGAAATTCTTTCTCATTCATCTTTCAGAACAGTACTTAAATTTACTCACATCAGTATCCAAATAAATGTCAGAGAGAGCCTAATAGATATGTTATGGTTAATGTGATAAATCGGTTAACAGGGTTTCCACTTATATCCGTTACACCCCTTAACTTCTAAACGGTGACAGCTTAGGCCATAAAGTTGGCGTCTAGGTATAGTATAAACGCTATGCGCTACTCGATGAGACAACTTACAATGCCATCTATCGGCAAATTTTGGAATTAGCGGTGCTATCTCGAAAACGGTACGAGAGACGGGAAAAAAAATGTCAATTACAAAATTGTAGAGCGTCTTTGATTTAGTTCGAAAAGACACCTTGAGTGGAATAATGCTAAGAACAAAATGTGTAAAATGCGCATTTGTTTGCTCGCATGTTCGGAACTTTTGATGTCATATGACACGAATAAAAGGAGAAAATGTTATTTTCGGACAAAAAATGATCCCATTATACTTATTCTTGTGGAAATAACTCAAACAGCAGGTGTATGGACATTTCCGCCAACATTGCAGGACGTATTACTATTGCTTGTGTTTGCGCACCAACTATATGCTAAAACGTGTGCAAAGTGAAATTTAAACAAGGACTCAAATCTGCATTGTAGATGACGGAGAGCACTTTGAACACCGAAAATAAAGGTATATTGTGATAACTAATTGTTTTTTCTCGTTTTAACCGTTTAGTGACGTCATAGTTTCGGAAGTCGAGAACAAACAAATGTGCACTTTAAACGTTCATTTCTTCGTATTATTGTGTACAAGGTATCTTTTTGTACTAAATCAAAGACGCTCTACAATTTTGTAATTGACCTTTCTCCCGTATCTTGTACTTTTTTCGAGATAGGAACTCTAAATCCAAAATTTGCCGATAGATGGCGTTGTAAGTCGTCTCATCGAGTAGCGCATAGCCTTTTCACTATACCTGGAAACGAACTTTATGGCCTAAGCTGTCACCGTTTAGAAGTTAAGAGGGTGTAACAGATATAAGTGGGAACCCTGTATATAATCATCGCTGTAATTGTATATAATAACCGTATTTTTATGCAGTCATTATATATAATAACCGGTTATTATGTATAATTACCGCGGTCATTATATATAATAACCGATTAGACACATTTACCATAACATATATATCTGAGAGAAAATTTGTGAGATATACTTCAAGAGTTACTGGCAACTAAAAATAATCTTTATAATGTAGAGTTGCGCCATATTTTAGAGCTTACATGGAACTTAGAGTTTTGACAAAAAACACTTTCATTAAAAACATAAATCCTTTTTAAAAATTTTTAATTTTCAACCCAATTCTGTGTAGTTTCGTTTTTGTCAACGAATGCATGACTTTAATTCAAAATCCAGAATGAAAATTATCGGAAATTTAATGAAATGTCGACTTAACCCTAAATAATTGAAAGTTATAATAAAAAAAACTGCGGTGTTTATATTGAAATAATAAATAAATATATTGATATTATAAATCGGTTTTCTTTTATTTATTTCCCATAAAATGTTGGTCACTTTCATAGCTTTAAATTTTTTTACTGCTAAATAAAACTTCCTTTGCATGACTGTTTTTATAGTGATTGATACTTGTCAAACCAGTTTAAATAACTGGACAGCTCCAACGCATGATATTTATAGCTGAAGTACGTTAAATAATATGGGATGGAATGCTGATTTTCTACGCATTCCTGTTAATTGTTTACATTCATATAATTGAAAGCCATCTTATATCAGACTAAACAAATTAATATTTATTTTTCTAGTTACTTAACTGCATTACGTGAGAAAGTGTTACGAGCCATAAAACCTCAAAAATGCTCTTCCTTGCAAAGACTTTCCGCAATTTTCGCCACTTTTGAGGACTTTGACATCTGAATGTCTTTGATTTTATTTCCCGCAAGTGTTTTTATGTGACGAATGGACTAATCTGTAATAAAATGTTCATTAGGGGACTCTGCCCCTAACTAGCCCTCTACTCACTAACCAACCCTCCAGATAGATTGCGTAGCAATCCGCTAAGGTTCTCTATGCAAAACCTGCTCGCTTCGCTCGGTACAATGAGGACACAGTGCAGCCTCCTAGCAATAAATATTTATGGTTGAGCTTAATAGATTTGTTGCCAAACTCGCCATAATCGCGCCTCTCGTTCAAATCTCGCGAAAAGGAAAAAAATTTCAGGGTTAGAAATATTTTATTCTTATTTTTTTTATTAAGTATTTGTAGTTAGATAAGTTCAGATTTAGAATTTTTAAAAATGTTTCATTTATACTGACTCTTTTTCAAAAAATGTTATTCTAAACAATTTACGTTTTTGCCATTTCGAGAGAACAAATTATTTTTGCAAAGTGCATAGCCATTTTTTAAATCTCTTTTGTTCCCAACTTCAAAAGCATATTTACGTTTGGAAAGTTAAATCACGTGATCCATCGTTTGCTATAGATGTTGCGAAATCCTTTAGCTAAGTAAACAGCCTTTTGGGAGCCCCACAAGAGAAATATTAATATAGATTCTGTATCAAAATATTACATTAAGTCAGTTAATGTTTATACATTTTTTCAGATGCCCAGAATAAAAAGAACGAAAAAAAGGAAACGATCAGAGCTGATCGAAATTTCCCGGTTGCCCCAGCCAGTGGAAATGTCAGCAACCGAGGGCCTGATCTCTCCAGTGAAGAAGGAGGAAGAACCCACCTTTTATCCAGACACAAGGTTTGAAACCTCGACCACTCTTTTCCCAGCAGCCAAAAAGCCAGCCATTTCTGACGATTGTATGATCATCGAAAACGTCCCCCAAACACAAATCAAGGTTGAAGTCATCGATTTAACTGACGATTCTGGTCCAATCGTCCCAATATGCTCTCCAGTTAAGATTTGGTCTCAAGAGAATAGACTGCCTCCTTTGTGCAAGGATATTACAAAAAAAGCTGAAATGAATAAAGAAGTCAGTTTCGATGAGTCTGCTATTGTACCTCCCACGGATAATCTGACTAAGATAAAAATTGAGCACAGTGAGTCGGCTGAAAACCAAATTGAAGACAATTTCGGAAATATTCATTCTTCTGTCAATAAAAACGAAGTTTCCGCGACTCAAAATATTCGTATTAAATCTGAACCGCATAAAGAAAATGAAGACGGCAAATCAGTCGACGATAAAGTTCCAGTTTTAAACACCAATTCGGCTGGTGTTTCTGAAAAGGTGGCAGAGGCATCTGATAATCATCTGTTTTCTGATGTTTCTATAAAATTGGAACCAAATGAAAATCGTGCAGTCAGTGAGAACTCTACATCAGTTACTGATGATGGAATGCGAGCAGATATCAATTCTGTTGATCGTTCAGTAAAAAGGGAGAAGAATGAAACTGATAACTGTGAGGGCAATGATTTCGAACCCTGTGAGCCAAGAACATTTCCATGTAAATTTTTAAAATACTTGAACTGTTATCCGAAATACGACGGTGAAGAAATAGGCCATTGCCTATCTGTTCTTAATGATTTAAAGAGGGATAAGAATGAAATTATTGCAATTGAATCACAAAAAATACCTGGATTTACTGATTCGCAAGATAAATTTGAACTATGCTTAGCTGATAGAAGGGAAGAATTACCAAATCTGCAAGTAAGCGAGAGAAAATCATCAAATTTAGAAGTAGACAGAACTGTACATAAAATCTCATGTAAAGAATTAGTAGATTTCAAACTAAATATTGCAAATTTAGATACAAACACGGCTTCATCTCAGTTGGAAAAGTCTATTAATGAGAGGCAAGTCCAAAATTCATTAAATAGTGATGGCTTAGGTGATGAAACGCTACAGAATGCTTCCACAAATATGCGTTTTGAGTCTCCTTCAAATATGAGCGAATCAAGTCGTTTGAGTTATTCTGATTCTCATGCAATTTATTTTAATTCGCC
>BGPR01006762.1:49673-68218 GCA_013235015.1 Araneus ventricosus | reverse complement strand
AGTTACGTATTGTCAATAAAAGTATCATGATAAAAACAAATTAAATATGATGCTCGTTTCATTGACCGTCCTAAGGCTGGTGACATTGAAATGTATAAGAAATTTAATGTCCGAATCGCAGAATTACATTCCAGTTTTTCAGTACCCATGAAAATGGTAAAAAAATTTTCTATGCAACGATGAAAACCAAACCAAATGCTTTAACTAAAAACCATTGAATGTCTCACGTCAAAATAAGAACTTATTATCCCCTGAAGAATTAAAACTGAGCCACGAATAAAAGTATTCCGCTAATAGAAAAAAATCCCTTTTGCTCTCCCTTGTCAGGCTGGACCCTGCCGTTTCAGCTCAGTCAAATGTTTTTGATGTCCCTTGATCTTGTTGTGAAATATTTTCACACTAAGAAATTTGAACGAGAAGTTTTATGGATTTGCAGACAGGGTCAACCTCCCAACCCATTCACTTTTCTTTCCTGGTTTCATCCTGAGCACTCTGGTTTTTCTCTTTCACCTTGGAAGCAGTCGAGTGCCCGGATGGAAGTAGGGAGAGAATTGGGATTATTACCTTGTCTCTGTGGTTAATGGGATTACAACCCAAAGTCACTAAGTTTCAGCTCGAAAGATCAACAGAAAGACAAAATTTTTATACAAAAATACAGCAAACCTTATATACCTTTTATATAATTTGTTACATTGTTCGTGTTTTATAATATAACATTTTGAATCTTATTTATAGTGATATTCTACTTTAGTGTTCAGTTTTACTTATTGATATTTTAAGTTCTGTATTTTTGATGACGTGCTATCTCAATATTCCTTTTACTGCAGTCTAGATCTTCAAAACTGTATCAATATCAAAGAACCATGCCATCTGAAGATCTATGCATTTTATTTTACAGTTTTGTTACGTAAATGTTTTGCTTTATAATATGCCCAAAAGTATCCGACACTTTTTGCATTTTCATTTTTTAGAATTTCCGAATGGTTTAACGACTGCAAACTTCGGAGTAATAGAAATCAATTTTACTTAAGATTCATCCTGAGGGTACTTAGGGGCTGTCTACAAACTGGATGAAGACAAAAACGTTTTTGGCCCATCCCGTCACAGAATATCAACAAGTTGACTCTTCACAACAGGTACAATGCATAATATTTGAATATATGGTAAACTCAGACAAATTATTTGGAAGAATAAAGGTTTTCTTAAAAATCTTATTTTTCCCACCTGTTTTTTTGCTTATAACATGCAGAGGTTTCTGTTATATTATATGAAACTTACAGAAAATGACATTTACTAGAAAAGCATTTTGTAAAATTGAAAAGAATGTTGAATATTACATGAATTATAGTAATTTTAGTAAAACTGTTTTACTGGGCATGTGCAAGAACATAGTGTAATTTTTCTTTCACAACTTAAAGCCAGATATATAGGGCAACTTATATAAAAAAATTCAGTTCAATATCATTAGTATTCAGGAAAGATATCGGCATATTAACGAGCGAATTTTAGTTCCCGCGAGTAGAAGCTAAAAGATGAGGTCACAAATTGATATTTTTAAACTTTATATCTTTTAAATAGTTATATTGAATTGTATAGTGGTTAGAATTCATACCCATGAACATTTATCACGTGCATACTTAAATTCCAGCTAATTAGGCACTATAACAACAAAATTTTATTACTTTAATTATATTATTTTCATGATTTAACAAGTTACATATACAATTTTACGGCCAAACGATATTTTTAAATATATTTATTTTATGGGGAAACGATTTTTTTATCTAATTAATTTCTTTCTTAAAATATTTTAATACCCATATATATATTTTTTTTATTCGTTATAATATTAGATGTGTTCCTGGGATTCAGCAAATCTCTAACCACTATACAATTCAATATAACTATTTAAAGATATAAGTTTAAAAATATCACTTGTGTATTCCCTCATCTTTAGCTTCTTCGACAGGAGCCAAAAATTCCTGCCGCTTGTAATGCCGATATCTTTCTATACTAATGATATTGAACTGAATTTTTTATATAAGTTGCCCTTATATATCTGGTTTTAAAGTTGTGAAAGAAAATTACATTATGTTTCGCGCATGCGAAAACAGTATTTACTAAAATTACTTATAATTCCTGTAATATTCAACAATTTCTTTCCTGAAGTTTTACAAAATGCTTTCTAACATATTGTCCATCTTTTCTGTAAGTTTCGTATAATAAAAACAGAAAACCTGCATGTTATAAGAAAAAACAGGTGGGAAAATTATAGATTTTAAGAAAACCTTATGTCTTCCCAAATTTCGCTGAGTTTACAAAAATTCCTGTAAATATTATGCACATTAAACACCATTTTGAAAGTTTCATCTTGTTATGAGTATTTTGTGAAGTGGGTGGGCCAAAAGATTTTTTGTCTTCATCAGTTTGTAGACGGTCCCCTATTGTCCTCTAGGACTGAATCTTCAATGTGAAATGTGAGTTATTGTCTATTCTTTATGTCTGAAGTTTAAAAAGCAGTCGATTAAACCATTCCGGAGAAATTCTGAAAATGTGAAAATCTGCAAGTGTCCGATACTTTTGGGTATATAGTGTAATATAATTATTGTTTTATATATCTATTCTACACATTTATTGTCTTCTTACTGGAAATTATTTTCATGTTTATGATAAAGGAAACGAAAATTATATAATTCTAGTCCAAATTTAAACTTTAATTTTATTTGGGTATCCCTGTAAGATAAGTGTGTGTCAGGGTCCTGGTCGCACACGTCTTGCGGAGGGGGGGGGAATTCTAATAATCTCGCTTAATTTTGCTTTAAATTCTAATCTATAATATAAAACAGAAAAAATACATGTATCCGTCTGTCGGTACACAAGAACCTCTCCTAAACGGTGAACGGTAGCAACATGAAATTTTTACACTGACATTCTAGAGCACATTTCTAGGTCAACGATGCTATTTTCAACTCTCTCAGAGTTAATTAGTTCTTAAGATATTTAATTAAATAAAATTAGCCGCTAATAAGCCTAATGTTTAGACGTTTTTCGCCAATAACTTCTAAGTAATTATTATATCAACAATTATTTTATGCATATCTAAAGAGCAGAAAATTATCTTATAATGATATTAATTCCACTTATGATGAAGTGTTTTCTGATTGTTATTGAGGTTTAAAAAAACCTTTTTAAGCATTTCTAAAAATACTTTATTCTTATAGAAATAAATTCAAGCCAAATTACAATTTCGCGTATGAGCTTTTGCCAGTGTTAAACTTAATATAAAGAAAATATTGTTTTCTTTGAGCATAAACAACAGTAGACTCTTTTCACTTCTGGTTGTTGTAGAATTTATAACCTTTAATACGGTTAATGAAAGTGATCAAAATGACTGCTATTTTCAACTTCTCAGAGTTAATTAGTTCTTAAGATATTTAATTAAATAACGAAAATTAGCCGTTGTTGCTCCAATGCTTAGACGTTTTGCAACAACTTCTCAAATATCTATTGCAAAGAAAATAATTTTAGTCCTGCCTTAAAGACCAGTAGCTTTTAATGATATTAATTCCATTGGATAAAGTGTTTTCTGATTTATTAATGTTTAAAATATATTTTAACGTAACATTTAAAATATTTTATAATTCTGTAATATTAGGTCAGACCAATTTATCGTTTAACAAATTCATCCATTCACGTCTCTCTAACAGAGGCAGAAACGCACGTGCCATGTGATTAAGAAAATATTGCTTTATCTGAACATTAACCCAAAGACAATGTCTTACTGCTGTTTTATTTTTTAAGCATATAAAACTTTTACTATGCACGCACAATACAATGACGTTAGTTTGATTACAATGCGATGTTTCGAGTTTAATCTTAATCCAATTAATGTGGTACATCTTTGAATTGTTTTAATTCCCGAACACGGAAAATGTGGGTATAGAAAAATTGTTTTATTTAGTTTTTCTGAAAATAGCTATTGGTTATTGATTTTTCTTAAAAATTTTAAATTATTTAGTTTATAAATACCCAAAGAAAGACAAGATATTTTTATTCTGAAAAATGCATTAAAATTAGTCGTGGTACAAGCAAGCTAAAGAACAAAAAATAAAAAAACACGAGAATTCATTTCATTCAACGAGCTGGAGAAACGAAAGAACGAGACTACAAAGAAAACTAATGTTTAGGTTTAAAGAAAATATCTATTCAGTTTCATGATTTTTCTTAAACTTGATAATATTTTGTTTTAAATGCCTAGAAAGAAAACAGGCATTTAATCTTCACGTCTGCAATACGTAAAAAAGGGTGCGGGAGAAGCAAGCCGAAGAGCAAAATCGAGATATCCGTGAATTGGAGATATATGAGTTGATGGAATTGAATAATCCTCTGAAGAACTCCACACATTTTGACGACCGATATGGGAAGACTGAAATACGCAGTCTTTTGAAGTTAAGAACCATGCCAGCGAGATCAAGCTGATTGAACTTTAAACTCGAGAGCCAGAAAGCAATGAGCAAAGCGAGAGAAGGATTCACTGCAAATGTGCCAGACTCGAATAGGGCTGAAACTTTTGATGCCTGGACGGGTACACCTGGATCTAGAAAGAGGAGACAAGCACTTTAGGCAACTGGCTTTATTTAGCGACTAAGCACTTATTATGATCCACTTCTAGACTATCCCAATTTTCCACAGATAGTATTCGTATGTCGTCGAAGTACATTTTGCGGTGTTTGAAATTTGAAGCGAGGTATCAGATTATCTCCAATGGAAAGGTTTTCTTTACCAGAACTCCTCACTGCCAGAACCATTGAAGAGTTGATGGAAGGGAATCATCCAAATCGAAAGAGTTTTGACCATGATCCAAAATATAATAGAGTTTTCAGATGACATCCTTGGAACCTCATTGCCCATGCTGACTTCTAGCAGATATGCCAACTTTTCGAATTCAGGTCAAGCATACCACAAGGCCGGGTCAAGCTCATGTCGTTCCTACGAAGAAGAGAAGTTCCTCCAATATACTTCCGAAACGAGGGTTAGCGAAACGTCGCGTATTGATTCTGGAACTACCAAAAGTTTGACCGAATCCTTGCAAAAGATATGCACGCAGACAAATCATTACGTTCAAAAATTCTAAAATGGCGATGAAGAGAACCAACCGGAAGACCTCCAGATCGTTATTAAGGCAGATAGGAATCCACCAGGCCAACGTGTTCTAACACACCGGCGCAAATGAAGGCTATCATCATTGAAATGACTTTGAGAAACGTGACATTGTCTTGACAAAGGCAGCAACGAGTTGAAAACATTTGCGAAACACACTTTCGTATGATCCTTACAGTATCCACTTATGTTTCCAAGTGGTGAGGATGGATACAATTAATATCAATGCTTGAGCCAGGAAACATCAAATCAAATTAACAAGATGGTATTCTGCAATGTCGTTCTCGCCTATCGTTTAATGGTGCGATCGACAGAGAACCATTTGATGAACTAAGACAACTTTTGCATCAATATTTTGTTGATATGTATGCGAAAATTGAGGCGGAGCGATTATTATTCATCCGACTGAATCAAAAGAAGCTGCGTGTTGATAAATATATTCATTTGAAAGATGCAATTACAAATGATAGTGACCCAGCTAATCATGGAAAATTGGTAATTTTACCCTCAACGTTTACTGGTTGTCAACGAAATATGCACGAATATGCTCAAGATGCCATCACTTACGTTTGTCATGGAGGAAAGCCATCACTATTCATCACATACACTTTCAATCCAAATTGCAAAGAGATGACTCAAAATCCGACTAATGGCCAATCAAAAACTGATAGACATGATTTGGTTGCAAGGATCTTTCGGCAAAAGTTAATAAAATTCATGAATGTGTTGGTGAAAGGTCAAGTTTTTGGTTCTGTTAAGTATTGGTTATACTCCATCGAATGGCAGAAACGTGGACTTCCGCATTCACATATTTTGATTTGGCTAACGAACACATTAAGACCAAACCAAATTGATGATATTATTTCTGCAGAAATTCCCAATCCTTCAACTGACAAAAACCTTTATGATATCGTGATTAAAAATATGGCGCATGGCCCATGCGGCGCTTTCAATAGTTTGTCACCATGCTTGAAAGAAGGGAATTGCAGTAAAATGTATCCGCGTCAATTCATCAAGGAAACGCAATTTGCA
This sequence comes from Araneus ventricosus, assembly GCA_013235015.1. Taxonomy (NCBI): domain Eukaryota; kingdom Metazoa; phylum Arthropoda; class Arachnida; order Araneae; family Araneidae; genus Araneus; species Araneus ventricosus. Next base: position 62,026 of record BGPR01006762.1, on the reverse strand, counting down.
ACGGATGGCTATCCGTTGTACCGACGAAGGAAGCCAGAAGACGGTGGACAAACCGCAACTGTGAAAATGAAATCTGATAGTGTGGTGATTGATAATCGGTGGATCGTACCTTACAGTCCTTTGCTTCTGAAGATGTTTGATGCCCACATCAATGTTGAATGTTGTAACTCCATAAAATCTATAAAATACATTCTCAAGTACGTTCACAAGGGTTCCGACCAAGGTGTCTTTGCTGCTCATTCCAGTAATAATTGCATTGATGAAATTTCTGAATACCAAGCAGGTCGCTATATTTCGAGCAATGAAGCGGCGTGGCGCATTTTTAGATTTCCCATCCACGAACGATACCCCACAGTGATACATCTTGATATGCATCTCGAAAACGGGCAACGCATTTATTTTAGCGAAGACAATTTGCAATGTCGTCTAGCTAATCCACCAAACACGACATTGACAGGATTCTTCGAGCTCTGCAAAAACGATAACTTTGCGAAGACATTATTATATTGCAATGTTCCAAAATTTTATACATGGGATAAGTCAAAAAAAGTTTTTAACCGGCGCAAGCAAGGTGCAATTGTTGAAGGTCATGACGATATTCGATCTGGCGACGCTCTTGGCCGAGTCTATACTGTTCACTCCAGAAACACTGATTGCTATTACCTCCGACTGTTGTTGCACAAAATTAAGGGTCCAACAAGCTTCAAAGATCTCCGAACCGTGAATGGAATTGAGTATGAGACGTATCGAGAAGCTTGCTTGGCATTAGGATTACTCGAAAATGACAATCAATGGAATGAAGCATTAAAGGAAGCTGTTTATTCGGATTCTCCATCAAAAATTCGAACACTCTTCGCATTAATCCTGTCATTTTGTGAACCTTCCAGCCCAAAAACGCTTTGGGAGAACAATAAGGACTGCATGTCGGAAGATATTTTGAATAAATTGCGAGCAGAAAATCGTCACTTTGTCTTAAACTATACCGATTCCATCTACAATGAGGCTCTCATTAAGATTGAAGATAAAGTCCTGCAGATGATCGGAAAATCTTTATCGGAAGTTGGCATGTTAAGTCCTTCGCGACAGCACGCACATAACATGAGTCGGGAAATACTTCGGGAATTGACTTATGACTCTGATCTATTACTTAATTTTGTGACGCAGAGGGAGCCATTGCTAAATACAGATCAACAAGCTATATATCGTGAAGTTCTACGGCTCTACAGAAAGAGTGAAGGTGGGGTAATTTTTATCGATGCGCCCGGAGGAACCGGAAAAACCTTCCTCATAAATGTTTTGTTTGCCAAAATTAGAGGAGAAAGAAATATTGCTCTCGCTGTAGCAACATCAGGTATTGCTGCAACGTTGATGATTGGTGGACGAACAGCACATTCAATGCTGCAAATCCCCATCGACTTACATCACAACGAAATGCCTGTTTGCAACATCAAAAAAGGAAGTGCAAAAGCTTCTGTGCTGCAGGAAGCTAAAGTACTATTTTGGGACGAAATTTCTATGATGCACAAGCATGGTCTCGAAGCCGTGAACAGAACCCTCCAGGACCTTCGTGGAAATAAAGATCTTATGGGAGGTCTGATTGTTGTCCTTGCAGGTGATTTCCGACAAACACTACCAGTAATTCCGAGAGGCACGATGGCCGATGAAATCAAAGCCTGTTTAAAATCGTCATATCTTTGGAAACAGGTAAAAGTTATGAAATTAACGACGAACATGAGAATTCAAAATAATTGCCAAAACTCCCAAAGATTTTCTGATTATTTACTTAAAATTGGTGACGGGCAAGAGGCAACAACGGAAAATGGAAAAATCAGGCTTTCCAATGAATTCTGCAAGATCTGTCCAACATTAGAAAATCTAATTAATCAAGTTTATCCAAATATCACATTGAATATACAGAACATCCAATGGCTCCAAGAACGCGCAATATTAGCACCTTTAAATGAGAAGTCAAGGAAATTAATTTCACAGTACAAAAAAAAGTTCCAACAGCCGCAAGAACATACTACTCAATAGACAAATGTTTAAATGATGAGGAAGCCACAAGCTATCCAGTGGAGTTTCTGAATTCACTAAATCCCAGTTGCATTCCCCTACATAGATTAGTGCTGAAGGTTGGATGTCCGATTATGTTGCTACGCAATCTGGACCCACCGAAGCTGTGCAATGGCTCCAGACTGATAGTGAGATGCATTACATGCTCATATAATCGAAGCAACTATTTTAACTGGGCCATTTGAGGGCGAGCACGTCCTAATTCCAAGGATACCTCTAATTCCGACTGACTTGCCATTCTCTTTCCAACGATTACAATTTCCTCTTCGGCTTGCATTTGCGATAACAATCAATAAGGCGCAAGGACAATCGCTTCGAGTCACAGGCTTGGATTTGACTGACGAGTGCTTCTCGCATGGACAACTGTACGAGGGAATGTCAAGGGCGAAGGATACATCGACATTGTTCATCATCGCCGATGAGCAAAAGGAGACTAAAAATATTGTGTATAGTCAAGTCTTAAAATAAATATGTAACAATAGTGTAAATAAAATTAATTATAACCAGTAAAGAATTAGTTTGGATCTATCCCGGGCAAGACCGGATAAAAAAGCTAGTATTATATATTTTAAAGTCTTAATGTATTTCAAAATCACTTTTCTTAAACTCCAGTTTCGTTTTATTTCCCGCGCTGGAGGTATATTAAATCTCGCGTTTTGGCATATTTATTACTAAAAGAATATTCTAATTACTTCCACTTGCCCACATAAATCGCGAAATCAGCGACTTGTTGGCACCATACTTTCCCTAAAACACTTACGTAATTTACTAAAAATAACTATTATTCCCTTCACTTTGATCTCGTGTCTATCTTTTGAATCCCTACCAGAGAAAATGCAGGGATTTTCTGTTCTCTTTTGACTTGAAAACTTAAACTAAGATGCACGTGTGTCCGCCACACACTCTCCTTAAAAATGACTTAAATCTTTGAATAATAAAAGAAAATTAGTTAATAACTCGGCTCGTTAATGACTACAACCACGAAAACATTTTATATATATAACTAGCAGTACGCGCACGGCGTTGCCCGTGGAATCAGGACTTCAACAAAATGGGGGGAAAATACCCACAATGACACGAAAAAGTTTTGAAAATAAAATCAAAACAAAAGATGCACATTATTGATTTTCCCACTTATTTTCCTTTGCGATAATAACATTTCAACTGTAGAAAAACAATACAGAGTACGTTAATCCAAAACAATATTAAAAATTTGCAACGTGAAAATGATTATTATACAGCAAGTAATATATGCGAGACATAAACACGTTAAGACACTGCCGAAAATAATAATCGAAGTCATTCAGTTGAAGGTTATGACGCATTCTGCGCTCTGCGCCGTCAACCAATGAAATTGCAACAATGCATGTTGGGAAGGCTCCGGAGAAACTTCCGCGGGAGTATGCTCGCTAGAGAAAAATATTTTTCAACTCACCAGGAAAAAAATTAATTTAAAAAAAACTGAAAAATATATTTTAACAGTTCTTGTTTTAAATCTGACAGAACCGTTCCAGTTATAAAAAAAAATTGAATATAATACTGTTATTAGAACGTCGAATGCAGCAAATTTAAAAACAAAAATAAAATTTCAATGGCAAAAGTGACTATTTTTGAAAAATTTCTCAAAATTCAGTAAATTACGTTTGAAGCTCAAAACAAACTTCATTAGAACGAAAATTGTTTGTTCTATCCGATGGTGCATTGATTGTTTTTCAGCGATCATTAGAAAAGATACTACAGCCATAAACGTGCCAAAAATGACCCAAAACAACACAAAACACTAAATTAAACAAATTCTACTTTAAATTTTAAAATACTGGCTTCGAGGTGCATTGAGTCACCATTACGACTACCTGTGTGCCAAATTTCATGGCTGTAAGTGCAATAGATTCGTCTGAGCATCGGACACATGCACACACAAACATTGCATTTTATAAGTATAGATAATGTATTATTATTTTACTTTCGAGTTGGAGAAGCGAGATGTTAAGTCTCTATGAAGTCCAAAAAGGATAAAGAGTAAAAATTTTCTCCGCGTGATTCATACAACTTGACCAGGGTCCTTTCAGAATCAGCAAAAATGAAAAAGAAAAGTTATTTGATTTTGAAAATTAATAGAAGGTTTACTTACCTGGATGGATTTCATGATCTTGGCGAAACAATTGGCATATCACTTTAATTTGTAATAGTGCCGCTTAAACATTAATTACTACCCATTTTCTACATCAGTAACATACAATTTTCACAATCGAGTTTCGAATATAAAATTTTTAAAAAATCAGCTCTTGTTACGTAATAAAGATTTAAATTCCTTTTTTTTTTTAAATCCTACACTTAATAAAAGTAAATTACATACCTGTAAAACTTTTAACTTATCACCATCTGGGATATGGGATAAAGCTTTAACGAAGAACACAATATCTGCATCTTGTAGTTTAGTTTGCATATTTTCATCCCATTCTTCCGAATATTTCAGATCAACAGATATGAAAGTTGTTGTGACGTTTACTTCTTCGAAGATAGAACCAGCTTTTCCACCATCTCCTTGCCTCAAACTCTCTATGGTTTCGTTGAATACATCTTCCCAGCCTGACATCTTGTCCACAACAGTTACGTCCAAATCAAACAGATGATAATGATGACTGTATAACGCAGTCAAAAATCCGACAAAGTCATTACCAGGACCGCCCCCTAAAAACATCACATTTAGGTTCTCTCTGTTTAACTTAGACGATAAAATATCTGAAGATGAAGATCTAAGTATGTCGGACACAGCTTCGAATACTAAAGCCGTGTGGCAAGCGGCATAGCGCTGCAAGTATCCAATACAATGACTTTTTTTAGTATAATCTATTTCTGTTGGTAAAACACCACCAGATATCTTCCTATAATTGCTCATGAGATGTCGTACTGAAACGAATGCATCCAAAAATCCGACGGAGAATGTTTTTGATAGTTTCAACGAAAGAGTTTTATAGAAATTAAATATCACAAGCTTGTCGTCTTCAACTTCTGTATCACTGGCATTATTACACGAATCCTCACTAGCACTATCAATGCTTGAAGTGTATCCCTCTAGAGATGCCTCTGAACAATATGAAGAACTGGCACTGGCAGTGTTTGCTAAGTACCTTTCTAAAGATATGTCTTCCTTCTCTGAGGCTGAATCGTAATAATCTGAAGGACCACTCAGGTTCATCTTGACAAAAAACTTACTACATAAACTTTAGTTCAACTTCTGTACCACTGGCACAATCAGTGCTTGAAGGATATCTCTCCAGAGAGGGAGAATATGAACAATCCAAGAAACTGTCACTGGTACTAGCACTAAGAGTATTCAGAGAGTCCTTCCAAAGACACACTTTCAGACTGATTGAATCTCATTTAGCCGTCTCTGGCACAGTCAATGCTCACTTATTATCTCCCCAGAAACACGTCTTCCTTCTCCGATTGTGAATCGAAGCATTTGAAGGACCATTCACGTTCATGCTGACAATATACTTATAAGCTATTTTTGTTGTCGAATTCTAATAGAAACATTCTGGTACTTGTGTTCAACGTTCACTTTAAGAATCGTAAACACAATGACAATCACAGTTTCAGTTCGGATATGCTGTCGACAGCGGTTTATCTCTATCACGTCATTCATTATCATAGAGACAAAAATGCGCTTCGGATTTAAATGACGAATTCAGTTTCGGTTTGAATATGTTGCAGACAGCAGTTTATCTTTCATTACCCGAAAAAAACGATTGGGAATATCTCGATTACTGATAACTTGATGATGCGGACTGGTTAAATATATTTTGTTTTAATAAAAAGTAATGTAGACACCATCCACATTGTTTGCTTGTTTCTGTCATTTGATTGATATATCTTGCATACAGTAGTAAAGTCGAACATGATAGTTGCAAGCTAGAACAGATCTCTATCTGTAGCTATGTGAAATAAATCACAAAGATACCCAATTCGAAATATATCAGTTTTAGAAATACATAATTTTTAATGAAAGCTCAAGTTTTATTTTTTTATAAGTTGAAACTTTTTTATTTAATCTTCAATAAAAATAGAAAAGCCCAATAAAACCGTATTTAGATTCTTAAAATAATATAAAACAAACATCAACTGTTTTAATGGATTTTAAAACTACCCGACTTATAATTCTCCGTTACAGAAAAGTATATTTTTTTTATTTCGCATTTAGCAGTTCTAGGAGAATCTTTTTATATTGCATTATGTCCTTTTTCTTTTTTCATGATTTTGATTTCCGTGTTAATATTTTATATTTAGATAGCAGTACGCGCATGGCGTTGTCCGTGGAATCAAGACTTCAACAAAATGGGGGGGGGGGAAATCCCCACAATGACATAAAAAATTTTTGAAAACAAAATCTAAACAAAAGATACACATTATTGATTTTCCCGTTTCTTTTTCTTTGCGATAATGACATTTGAACGGTTTGAAAACAGTACTGAGTACGTTGATCCAAAAAAATATTAAACAATCGAAACGTGCAAATCATTATTAGACAGCAAGCAAAATATGCGAGACAAAGAAACATGTTAAGACACTTCCGATAGCAGTACGCGTACGGCGTTGCCCGTGAAGTCAGGACTTCAACAAAATGAAAAAAAAGCCCACATACAATTAGATAAATGAAATTTTTGAAAACGAAATCAAAACAGAAATGTATATATTATTGAGTTTGCCCTCTTCTTCTTCCTCTCAACAATGACGCGAATGTAATGACGTCACCGGAAGGAATCGGATTGTAGAAATGCATGCTGGGAATGAAAGTATATTATGTCACTTCCTGCGAGGAAGGTCACGCCAATGAAATTGCAACAATGCATTCTGGGATCGTCCGGAGAAACTCTCGCTATCGAATCTCGCTTCCAAAAAAAAAAACTGTTTGAACTGATCAGGGAAAAATTAATTTTAAAAAACGGAATAAGATATTTTAACCGTTCTTGTTTAAAATCCGACAGAAACGTTCCAGTTATAAGCTGAAAAAAAATTATAGAGTTGTTAGAACGTCACATGTGAGAATTTGAAGAAATCTTTATCAAGAATTTCCATAAAAGTGACTATTATTTAAAAATTTCTCAAAATTCAGTTAGAAATTCAAAACAAACTTCATTTGAACGAAAATTGTTCTATCCGATGGTGCATGGATTGATTTTTAACTATCATTAGAAAAGATACTACAGCCGTAAACGTCTCGAAAATGACCCAAAACAACACAAAAAAGTAAATAAAAAATTTTCTAGATAAAATATTAAAAAATGGGCTTCGAGGTGCATTGAGTCACCATTACAACTACATGTGTGCCAAATTTCATGGCTGTAAGTGCGATAGATTCGTCTGTGCATCGCACGCACACACACACATAAACATTGCCTTTTATAAGTATAGACTAGCAGTACGCGCACGGCGTTGCCCGTGGAATCAGGACTTCAACAAAATGAAATAAATAAATAAAAACCGTCCACAATGAGATGAAAAAGTTTTGAAAACAAAATCAAAACAAAAGATGCTCATTGATTTTCTCGCTTATTTTTCCGCGATAATGACATTTTAACTGAAGAAAAACAGTACAGAGTACGTTAATCCAAAACAATATTAAAAAAATTGCAACGTGAAAATTATTATTTTACAGCAAAGGTGTATCTAAGTTAGGCTGATGCAATACAGTCTTTTCTCTGGATTTTAAAACCACAGTACCATGACCTTCGAAGGTCACGACAGTACCCCCTTCGTCTGGAGCTTGAGCGAAAAGCTATGGCACATTTTACGCAGATATTAAAGAAACTCTTTTAGCTCATCACGGAAAAAATTTTCTTATAATTCAGCGAATTACGTTAGAAGTTCAAAGCCAACTTATCACCCATGTCAGAATGTTCCAGAACTGCTAATTTACGACTAAACCCTTACATCCAACGAAATGATTTCAAATTATTCCTAACGAAACATGCAAAAAAGTGAGGAGGGAATAATTCCGAAAGATGGCGCCATACGTAGCCAGGTAGAAACTGGCCGTTTCGGAATAGAACTTCATTCGAAAAGAATTTTTTTAACCCTTTAAGAAAAAAATTATTAAAAATGAACGGACAAAGATATTTTAACCGTTCTTGTTTTAAATGAGAGATATATATTTTTGTTGTTACCACAAAAAAACTGAAAATCATAGCTTTATTAGAACGTTGGATGCGAGGAAATAAAAATTAACTGTTAAAAATATAAGTGACTATTTTTTTTAAAAAATTTCTCAAAGTTCAGTAAATTACGTTAGAAATTCAAAACTAACTTCAATAGCACGGAAACCGTGTGCTCTTTCCGTTGGTTTATCTATTTTTTCGTACAATTATTCAAAACCATTCTATTGAGAAATTAATGCAAAAAATCAACCAAAACAACACAAAACATTAAATAAAAAATTTTCTAGATTAAATTTTAAAATTCCGTCTTCGAAGTGCATTGAGTCACCATTAAGACTACCTGTGTGACAAATTTCATGGCTGTAAGTGGGATAGATTCGTCTGGACATCGCAAACACACAAACATTGCCTTTTATAAGTACTAGCAGTACGCGCACTGCGTTACCCGTGGAATCAGGACTTCAACAAAATGAAAGAAAAAAAAACGCCCACAATGACATGAAAAAGTTCTGAAAACAAAATAAAAGATACACATTATTGATTTCCTCGCTTATTTTTCTTCGCGATAATGACATTTCAACTGTAGAAAATACAGAGTACGTTAATCCGAAACAATATTAAAAAAACTGCAACGTGCAAATGATTATTATAAAGCAAATAAAATATGCGATTCATAAACACGTTAAGACACTGCCGAAAATAATAATCGAAGTCATTCAGTTCAAGGTTATGACGTCACCTGCACTCTGCACCGTCAGCCAATGAAATTTTCCAGCAACGTTCCGGAAAAGTGTCGCGGGAGGGAGTTCGATAGAGAAAAATATCTTTCCAACTGACCAGGAAAAAATTAATTAAACCAGCGGGAGTGTTCTCCCCTAAACTTTCTCGTATACTTCCCCCAAAAGGTGCCGTTTCTCCTTCCCCCGCGTGGCTAAAAAAATTCGAACCTACTGTTATCCAGAATCCAATGACTATCAGAAGGTTTTTCATGATAGTGATTGAAAAATATCTAGGTAAAGAATTCAAAGAGATGCGTACCGATTAAAACGCATCTATCGCACACTGCTAGGTTTCACTCTTGCCGTCTCAAGTACAAACTGACGTAATTCGCTCCTTTCGCGAGCACAGACGATTGCTTCCGTCCGCATGCGGGTGGAAATAGCGGATTGGTTTCAATGGTAAATTATACAGACCGACAGACAGTCAACCCTTTGATGGATTTGGCCCAAAATTTTATACGGACCTACATTCATGACGATAAAACCGTGTACCAAATTTTATCCGTCTAGCTATTCAAGTTTTTGAGTTATAGTGTTCGTATGACTTCGGACATACAGACAGACAGACTTCCCGTTGACGGATTTTGTCCAAAATTTGATAGAAACCTACAAATTATGTTTAAAGACCACATACCAAATTTCATCCCCGTAGCTCTCATAGTTTTCGAGTTATCGTGTTCACAGACATAATTCCAAAATTGTGTTTTTTGGATTCAGGAGGTCTAAAACGTGGAGATTCGTCAAAATCTCGAGTTCGAATTTTTTGACGATTACAATACTTTCTCTTTGAATACTTCGTATACGAGAAAGTAAAAAACGAGAAAAGATATTTTAACCGTTCTTGTTTTAAATACAACAGAGCCGTTCCAGTTATAAGCTGAAAAAAATGAAAATAATAGTGTTATTAGAATGTTGGATGCAGCAAATTTAAAAACAAAAATAAAATTTCAATTGCAAAACTGACTATTTTTTGAAAATTTCTCAAAATTCAGGAAATTACGTTAAAAATTCAAAACTAACTTCATTAGAACAGAAATCGTGTGCTCTTTTCGATGGTGTGCCTATTTTTTTTCGTACAGTTATTCAAAACCATTCTATTGAGAAATTAGTGCGAAAAATCAACCAAAACATTAAATAAAAAATTTTCTAGATTAAATTTTAAAATTGCGGCTTTGAGGTGAATTGAGTCACCATTAACCATTACCTATGTGCCAAATGTCAAGGTTGTCAGTGCGATAGATTCGTCTGGACATCGCACGCAGGCACACACACACACACAAACATTGCCTTTTATAAGTATAGTTAGAAAATAATACTTACAATGTATTATTGCGTTAGTCCCGATTCATACCTGTTAATTTCAATGTTTGAAAACAATTTTATACTGCTGCAGATTTTCTATACAGCGTCGCTTTAAGGCACAGGAGAAAAGTTTTTAAAGATATAAATTGAATTTATAGGGGAAACTAGAGATACCTGACCCTACGTGATTTTCTCAGATTGTGAAATAATTGGTAATTTGTGTGTGCCATTTTTATTTGACCCTTGGTCATATGATCTATTGGAGGGGATTTTCATTCCAATCTGAAAAGTCATTATAATGGTATGTAGTTAGATATGTTTTGGGGGTCCAAAAGTAAATGTCCACTTTTTAATTCCTCAGTGGATTAGAAGTTTACTATTGAAGATTTGATTAATTAAAATATTTCTGAGTTGTAAGCATACTTCTAGCTATAATTTGATGTTATGCAGTAACTTAATTCTAAGTGGTTTAATTTTTAGATTATTTAGAAAAAGTCAAATTAGGGATACTTGATCCTAAAAAGTTAGGGATACTTGACCCTATCAAAAACTATTGCAGCTTCGATGTCGTAGCCAACCGAAGCACACTTTGTGGTTGGGATCAGTTTTCTGGTGCGTGGAGTTTGTCAGCAATATGGTAACTCAAATATAGAGAATAATTATTTAAAAATAGTTTAAATAATTATTTAATAGATAAAATTTCTTTTTAATGTGATAATTTCAAATAATGCAAATAATTATTTGTAAGAACTTTACAATTAATTAAAATTTATTTATTCCATTTTTTTCTCATTTGCAAATACAAAACAAAAAAAATCCCGATGTTTATTCATTCATTATCTTGATAAAAACCTTTTGCTCGAACTATTTGTTATCGTTTGGTTTCTTTTAAAGTTTCGTTAAGAGTTCGTCTCTTTGCAAGGTTTGAATTTGCTCGTAGAATATATCTTTCTTCTTTTGCTGTAGTTCGCTTTATAATATTAGGAGAACCAAATAAGTCTATTTAGCTTTTCCAATTTCTTGATTGGCGCAATATTTTAAAATCCTTTCTTTTCATTTTGGTGCTGTTGTACTCTATTCTAATTTCAACCAAACTGGCAATTCTTCAATGCGCTACTGACGTTGCTAGGTTCCCAGTTCCATTGCTATAATTTTTATCATTTAATTAATTCAATATTTTATTTATTTAGTTAATTTTAACTAATTTAATTTAGTTAAATTACTAGATTTAATTAATGAGTTGACTAATTTAATTTATTAAATAGCATTTTTTAATAACAAACGTTTTATAAATGCCATGTCATTTTATTTTTAATATTAATTTCATTAATATTTTTTAATAATTAAGACTCTTTTAATTCAGTACTTTAAACCTAATATCGGAATTTCGCCTTTATCCAAATTATCGAAAGAATTTAAGTACTCTTTCTATGTAGGGTCAAGTATCCCTAAGGTTAAGGATACTTGACTCTATATGATTGAATGAAATATATTTATTATGTGATTAAATGACATATCATTTTGGCATGAGTACATTTGTCATTCTTAAGTGCATATCCTTTTATTATGCTTACTATCAAAATTTTCGAGAAATATAAGAAAAAAGTAAAAGTAGGGTCAAGTATTTTTCCCCATGTGATTTATTGGGTTGTTCGGAAAGTTTCTGCCGCGTTCCGATACCTTGCATTGATCACGGAAACGGACACTGAATTGCTGTTATCAAACTTTGAAATTGAATACTTTCTGAAAGGTGGTGCTTTTGTCAATATTTGTATTCAATGACCAACAACATAGGTTTAATTGTGCTTGTTTGGAGCTGGTGGAGACATGAAGAACGAAAAACTGCATTTTTGGTATTTAATGCTTTTTAGGTAGATTCCTTATAGGTAGTCTACCTAATGCAATGGTTCTCATGACACGACTTCCAGAAAATTTCTGTAGATCTTCACCGATCATGACCTCTTGAACCCAAAACCACGCTTCGTTCAAAAGTTTATATATATATATATATATATATATATATATATATATATATATATAT
>BGPR01006762.1:0-49663 GCA_013235015.1 Araneus ventricosus | reverse complement strand
ACACAAAATAAAAACTCAAAAACAGTAAAAAAGGACAAAATGGCTAAATAGACAAAAACCAGAAAAAACCAAAAAAATTGAAAAATATCATAGCGAGCCGCTCGTCAGGAAGAGAAGCTCGCTCATGATATTAATTTGTGCTTTTTTCTGCTGACGACAAACGAAATCCGTTAAAAATTGTCGTCATCCCCTCTAAAAACACAAAACAAACGAAAATGGAAGATTTCTTGAATAAAAAATATAAATACATTTAAGAATATTTAAAAAGAATCAAATACAAAAATCCGAATACAAAAATACCTAGAATAAAAAACAGCCGTAACATAAAAAATAATAAAATAAAGCGAAATATGCTTACCATGGCCAGGGAAACGCTACCGCGACCACGAGGAAAATGAACGCCAAACCAGTTATCGCCGTTGCCAAACAGAGGAAAGAGAAAGAAAAGGAGAAAGAGGCTTTGTCAGTAGCTCCGAAATCACTGCTTGAGATATCGTCGCACAAAGTTCTCGGGAATACCATTATTTAAAAGTTGATCATACAAAAGCTTTAATTGTCTAGATTTTGAAATTTCGTTCGAACAAATAGATCTAATGCGAGAAAATTGAGAGATAATAGTGTTTCTATAAATCTTAATAGAAATATTAGAAGACCAATATGAAAGTCGGTTGACACAAAAATTAAAATCCATTCTTTTGTCAAAGATAACGATACAAAAGTTATTATCAATAAGTTTAATATCCAGATCTAAGAAATCCGCTTCAAACTGATTACAGTTTGTTTGTTTAAGAAGCAAGGCTGAAGGATAAATATTTTGCCACGTAATATTAAATGATCCATGATTAAAAACAATAAGATCATCTACGAATCTGAAAGCCTGAGGATGAAGAAGTAAATAATTCACCTCAAAATAATGAAGGAAGAGGTTAGCTGTAATAGAAGAAAATGAAGATCCTTGAGGAATGCCATGTGATTGAAGAAAAATACTTTCCCCATTGTAAATAAAATTATTAAATATGCAAAAAGTACATAATTTATCCCAATACTCAAAAGAAATATTGAGAATATTTTTGTAATAAAAAAAGTAAGAGTTAAGCACCTCTCGAAGAGTGGCTAGAGGAATGCTTGTAAAAAGATCTTTGAAGTCAAAAGTCTGAATAGAAGAAATACTGTTCTTATTATTGTGAATGAAATCAATAACCGGTTTATTATTGTTAATAATCCAAGTGAAACCTTCTGAACAAATGACATTCAGTAATTTTTTTAACAGATTGAAGAAAATGTAACCAGGTTGCTTCATGTATGAAGAAGTTCCACAAGTGATAAAACGATAAGAAATAGGATTTTTATGAAATTTTGGATTAATAGTAATATAAGGAAAGCAAAAATTGAATTTCTTAATTTTGAAGAATTTATAGAAAGCAAGAATTTTTTTGGATATTGTACTCATATTAAAGTTGGACTTTTTGTATGTTGCAGAATTTTGAAGTTCCTTATCCAGAAGATTATAGTAATGCTGTTTGCAAATAAAAGCATAGTTATTGGAAGCTTTGCCGATAGGAGTGATGATGAATTTATTTTTTAAGTCTTCAATAGCAATTTTAATATTAGAAAATCTAAAAGAATCAAAACATTCGGAATTTTTATAATGGAAGGATAAAGACTTTTTCAAAAGGTAATAAAGATTCCATTTCCACTCAATGAAAAATTCAATGGGGATAGAAAAAGCATTAGAAGTTTTTAAACAGAAATCATCAATATTACTCAGTAGTTTATGCAGTATGGAAGGAAGAGAAACATGAAAAATCGGTCTGAATTTTGGACCTTTTAACATGATACTTTTAAGATCTGAATTCTCAACAATGTCTAGACTACCAGTAACATATATATATATATATATATATATATATATATATATATATAACGCTTTTGCCCATGTTATCTTGTGAACACGATAGCTGGAATAATTTTGATTTGATTTTAACCAGCGTGAGATATGTTGTAAGGATAGTAAAAATCTCGGTCGAGTTCGTAGATGGACTATCCAGCTCAAAGGGGGTGGAAATGGTGGGGGATTGAAATTTTCATTTCCCCATAAATCCTTTACAATTGAAAATAGAAAGAAAATTCAAATTAGGTGAATTATCGCCTTATCATAGCGAACAATTTTGTATCTAAAATTTTTCGATAGCTGCAATTTCTTAGAAGTTATGAGTTGAAAAGTGATTTTTCCTCCTAAGTTAAAATATCTTTCAACCTATGCATGTTACCCCTTGTTGGGAAGCTCTCGTCATTTGTAGTGTCTTCCACCTGCTTTCTTTCTTGGAGCTCTAACCCTTATGAAAATAGACGGCGAAATGTTCTTTTCCTTACGTATCTCCGGAATAAAGGAATCTTTCTTTGCCTTCGGGGATTTTTACTCTCGCAAAAGCAAGAATATTCTTCAAGACGCGAAAATTATAATGTTCTGCTTGTGAAGACAATGTTACAATTGAATAAACAGTGCACAAATGGTTTGTGAAATCCAAAAGAGCGAATTTCTCGTCTAAAAGGTGCGTATACACTTGCGAGCAGAAGCCGAATAGAACAGTTTGTGAACAGATGCTCGCATATGTAGACGGGTTATTTTATTCGCAGCGAACGGTCAGGGTGCAGCTGGCTGAGAGCCAAATCTGTCGGCTTATGGAAGAATTCGAAGAGATTCGCTATTCTAGTTGATACGGGTTAATGTGTTGTTCGCTGGACACCGCGAATCTGCTTCGAACTTGAAAGGTCATATTTAGATAAGCGTGTGCTTTTTTATTTTTTTTTGCCGTTTCTTTTGTAATTATGGAGTGGACAGAACTAAACATATTCTCTCATATCCGAACCAAAAGGACCGTTGTACAAAAAACTTAAAAGAAGGCTTCCCGACACAAAAAGGTGAGGAAACAAAAGTGTCAGTGGCCCAGTATAAGAAAAAGATTATATTCTTGCTTCCACCGGCTCGAAAAACAGAGAATAGAGAATTCAATGGAAAAAGGAAAACATAAGTTATAAAATATAAAGAATACAAATATTATATACTTTTTAAGTAATTTTAGTTTTTTATTCTTGACAACAATATTTTACAACATTAGCTTTATATAATACGTTTTCAATTGCTAGTCATCTTGGTTACGTCACTAATTCATAATACATATTTATTTAAAATTTCCTCATTGTTGTTTGATGAGGTTAAAAAATATGAATTTCGTATAAAAATTGAAATTAATGCAAAAAAGAACGAACTTTTTCTGTGCCTGCTTTTGAGATAGAACGTTTTAATATTAAAAATTTTGAACAAAATATCTACGCATGGTGAAATTTGCCTTAATCAAAATGTCTAACACCAAAGAGACCTGAATTATAATGATTGTGAAATTAAAATAAAACTTAAAAATCTATAATTAGAAAATAAAACGTTGTTTTCGTTTTTGAAATTGATATTTAACTTGGTTAAATTACTAATTCGGAGCGCATATGTACTTCAAATGTCAGCTTTCAAATTTGTACTTTTTTTGACATTAATTTTAAGAAGGTTTGACTTTATTTTACTATTTTGAACAGACAACCCTGATTACTAAGGAGAGTGCTATCTGAACTGTATTTAATTACAATTAATACACTGTACAAGTAAATATCTCCGTTATGCTTTTTTTAAAAAAAAATTGCTGCATAATAAAGTTGCCTACTCAATTAATTCAAGCGCAAATTCAATAATTCTCTAAATTAATTGCATTGTATTTACTGTTTTTCCATGCTTTACTTCCTGTTGAGTTCAAAGCTCTTCCAAACACATCCCCCCCTCCCATTAAGAATCCTCCCTCTATCACTGAGTTGATGACTAATCGGTTCAAAGTGTACACTATTCGCGCAATCCGATGGAACGAGATGCATTCGTAATGAGAATAATTTATTCCAAGACCCTGTGAGACTAAACAAAATCTTCGCATTTCGACTCGGAAACGTATACAAAAATGATCCAAGTCATGAAGTTTAAACTTCCGTTATCGCTGATTGACGCAAACACGCAGCAAATCGTAAACTAACTGAGTTTTAATCATGTTCTGTTCGCCAAGTGTATACGCGACAAGCTATGTCCCAGACCACCAAGTTAAAATGCTCACCACAAATAGTCAATTTATTTCCACTCGTGAAATAAAAGAGACTCGAAGTGTCGAATCTGATCATTTATGAGCATTTGATGCGATTAGCTTCGATAGTCGTCTTCATGTTGGATATGCCACAAATTAAGAGAAGGCTTGGGAAGGAATGGGCCGAATCACCACGTGCGATTTATTGCTTAAACACAACAAAAATGATTCTTGAAACAGGATTACAACGGAGGATGTCAAATGCAAATTATGAATGTCTACAAAAATTCTGAGCGAAAGCAGCCATGGAGTAACTCGAGTATGTCGCCAACAACAAATCCAAAGGCCAATATCCGTATATTATGCTTTGTTGCTCGTGGTATTGGAAGGACATTATTATCTACTACGAGCTGCTGCTTCCTAACCAAACAATTAGTTCGGTTAAATATAGTAGCCAGCTGGATAATTTGAAGCAAGCTATTGACCAATCGTAACGGGATGGGCTTTCACCAGGATAATGCTAGCACATTATGTGTATTTCGTCACTCAGGGGAAAGTTATTGGAGTTTAGCATGGATATCTCACATCCCCATATAGACCTAACTTGGCACCTTCAGACTAACATCTTTTCTGCTATATATAAAATTCGCTAAAGGGAAAATTTTTCAGTTCTCTGGGGGACCTTAAACGGCACCTTGAGCAGGTTTTTTTTTAGCGGTAAACCGGAACGTTCCATTAGAGTGGGATAATGAACTTCCCAAATGATGAAAAATCTTTATCAGATAAAATGGTGCATATATTATCCAATAAACTTTATTGTCAGTACAAAAAAAATCTGTTCAGTACCCCAACAATATGCCGAGACTTGCCGAACAACCCATTAATTAGAGTCCAAATTCAAACGTTGTGACAATCGTTCGAAATAAAATTAAATTTGAGCATTTCCTTGTAATCTTCCCTAAAAAGAAAGGAAAACCAAGGATTGCTTCAATAAAAATATTATTTTAATTTCTATATATTGTAATAAAACGATAACAAATACCACAATATATCCAATAATGAGAAGTGCATTTTGTTATAAGTTCTGTGGTAAAAATTCAAAAAAGAAGAAATATCTATAAATGGTTTCTGAAGAAGGGTTATTACATTAAAATAGTTTAATTTTCATGACACTTTGTTCAATTCTTTAAAAAAGTTTGAATTTTTAAAATCCCATTAATATTATATGAAGCATAATAATTTGCTAAATTTATATATTATTAAAAAGTAGACGGATTGTACAGCCAAGGTAAGTAGTTATCGCATTTTGAAACAAGATTTGACGTCGTTTTAGAGAGGTCTCTTGAAAGATTTACTGAAGAGGTTTACTATATTGCAGCCAGGTTGGAAAAAATTCAAAAATTTCGCTTATGAAATTATTTTTGAAGTAGTACCAGCGATAGCAGTTATTGACATTTATGAATGGAAATTTCTCCAATAAGATCCAGAATTGATAACATTCACCTTGGATCAGTTTTGAAAGAATTCACGAAGAGCAAGATAATCTTCGAAGAAGAAAAGACGACATCAGAGAAGAGATACCAAGAAAAGTGTCAGAAGGAACATATAATATTAATTTTACCGTTGCACCAGCTCTTTTCAATGGTGTATTTTTCAAAATAAGACTAGTTTATTTATTTTTTTTTAGTTTGTTACTCTCTTGCTTTTGAGACTGCTTCTATATTTTTCAAATCCCTTTTTACTTCCTTATACGAAGAGAAAGCATTGTAATCGTCAAAAATTCGAACTCGAGATTTTGACAAATCTCCACGTCTTAGACCTCCCCCGAGTCCGAAAAACACAATTTTGGAATTATGTCTCTCTGTGTGTCTGTGAACATGATAACTCGAAAACTATTAGAGCTACGGGGATGAAATTTGGCATGTGATCTTGAAACATTATTTGTAGGTTTCTATCAAATTTTGGACAAAATCCGTCAACGGGAAGTTTGTCTGTCTGTATGTCCGCGGTTATGTGAACACTATATAACTCAAAAACTTGAATAGCTAGATGGATAAAATTTGAAACACAGTTTTATCATCAGGGAGGTAGGTTCTTATACAATTTTAGGCCAAATCCGTCAAAGGGTCGACTGTCTGTCGGTCTGTATAATCGCATACTTCTAAACATTATAACTCGTAAGCCCTACGGCTTTGATAAATAAAAATGGGTATGAGGCTTTCTAACATTAATTGCAGATCCGTGCCCAATTTTCGTTTCAATCTGTCGAAAAAAAGGTGTTCAAATTGCCTATTTGTCTTTTCTCATCACACAATGGCGCGAGGCCGTTATTGCGTAATTCACTTGCGCTAATCCTTTCCGCTTCTACCCACGCCTTTCGCCTCCAAGTTTCCCATCCCCAAGCTTTATTTCTCCACTGCCTTAGGGACGCTTGTTTGTTTTACTGCCTTTTAGCTTATTTTTTCTCCACATGTGTTAGGAGTACACCAGAAAGTTTAGGGGAGACCACCCCCGCTGTTTTTTTTTTTTTTGTGTGTATAAATATCGAGTACTGTTCTTTTCAGAAACCAACGCCTATTACTATTCATCGATTATACTCCCGAAAGTAAGAGGAGCGCTTTTCCGGAGTTCTTTATTAGGAGCATTATTTTTAGCTATTTTTTCCTGATGTTATATTCATTTTCTTCCTGAATCGTACTATTTTGTTTTAATTCGAAACTTGTGTAATGTTTATATATACTGCTTGATAAAAAATAATCTCCTCTTCTATCGGTTCGTCTCATCCCTATTTTGGTGAAGCCAAAGCTGACTGGCGCATGCGCAAAAGCGAGGAGGGTTTCCTTATTCTGTCTTTCCTGCGGTCAACATAAAACGCGGTCGCTATTGTTTTTAGCCTTTAAAATTCGACGAATTCCAGAAATTCGAATTTCTGTTAACGAGGTTTCTTATGAAGTTTGAGAAATGGTAGCAGAGAGGATATCTAGGTGTCACTGACTACTTACATCGCATTTCTTTTGCAACTCAACAAGATAAATCGACTTTCCAAGAGGTTTTTTCCCTGGCCTGTATAAACATAAAGATTTCTATGGCTGATAGAAAATGTTATAAATAAATAATAGTTGAAAATAATAAATATAAAAAAACTGCTTTAAAGAAGCATTCTTTTATCAGCTTACTAATAAGTAGAAAATAATTTTTTCTTAATTCAAAATTTTGGAAGTCAAAACAAAATCGAGAATCATGCTCAGAAGTGCTCTAACCCAGGGGTTCTCAACCTTTTTTCCCTCGCGTACCCCTTGATTAGTCTTTTCATCTTCGCGTACATCCTACCCCTCCCCTCCGTCTATGCAAAGAAGTTTTTATCAATAATGTTAAGGGCTTAGGAGTCAAATAACGCGAATTAATGACATTTGCACGACTTAATTTTAATCCAATTTTAAAATAGTTCTAGTTAAACGAAAAAACAAATAAAAACAGTATTGTAATAATGAACACATTAACTTATAAGGTTAGGTAAAAATTACATTTCGTAATAATCAGTTATTCAAGTGCAAGAAAATTCCAACGCGATCCTTGAGCTTGTTTAATGGAAGCCGAGTTTTATAGATTGGGTTGAAAAGAAGAAAGATATAATCTCATGTCTGGAGCTGCGTCAAGCTTATTTCGGTATTTATTCTTAATATATGTATGAAGCGAGAATGCTCTTTCCACAAGTTCTGTGTTCGTGAAAGGTAGTAAATATTTTATTGTTTTAACACCGAGTTCTTGGTACTCTTCTTTCACTGATGCCCAGAAGTAAATCATTTTTTTTTTTTTAAATTCAGATTCTAATGAATAATCAGTGGAAAGTTACATTAATTTTTCTTTTTTCAGAAATTGTTAATTTTTCAGCCTTTTGAAAAAACGCTTCGGTTAATGGATTTAATATCCACATATCTGCATCACTACGCTACAGAAAATATTGTCTGAATGACAACTTAACTCCTTTTAAATGTGCTATTATACTAGTTTTTACTTGTTTTGTTAATTTAAGTTCGTTCTCTGATAAAAAGCTGTAAAGTGTCTCGAAAACAGTTACTGTTTACTTCATACTGTTTTTTTTTATTCGGAATTCCCAAAAATTCAGCTTCTTAATCATAGACTCGATTTTGTCAGTTACCTTAAAAATGGTTATGGAATGGTTCTGCAATCCTAAATTAAGTTTATTTATTTCTGAAAAAATGTCAGATAAGTGACGCAAGCTGCTGTAACCATTCACTTTCCTAAAATTTAGAGTTCAACTTAAAAGGGTGGTCTTCAAAAAACATAAGAACTCCATGTCTCAGTACAAACAATCTTGTGAGTATATGTCCTCGCGAAAGCCATCTCACTTCTGTGTGCAAAAGTAACGTAGTATGTAGGATGCCCATATCTCCACACAAAGATTAGTTGAATTAGCCTTAATGAAATTTAAAACTTGGACAGATTGATTGAGTACTTCTTTTAATGAATCTGGCAAATGCTCCTTGTCACATGAGGAGCGACTATTTTGAAACGACCAAACCTTTATAACATCCAGACACAGATTTTTCCACCATCTGTGCAAACAACACAGCACTTAGCCCAATCCGTTTCGTTTTCACAGAAATAACCCTGAATGGCATTAAATATGTCCTCGCCAGTATATCTTTTAGTGAGAGGATAACACAATAAGAGGTTTTCTTCAAGTTCGTTAACATTCAAATATCTTACAATAACAAGTAAAATTGACAGATCGGAAACATCAGTGCTTTCATCCACCTGTACTGAAAAGAAGGGGCTAATTTTTATTCTTTCATTTATAGTAGCCTCAATGTCAATAAACATGTCCTTAATTCTCCGAAAAACTGTGCTGTTAGACAAAGGAATATTTTTGATTTTTTGGGCATGCTCTTCACCGAACATGCATTCAACCGCATCCTTGATACACGGAAATACCAAATTTTCAGCGATAGTATGATTTTTTCCACTTTTAGAAGTATAATAACTTATTCTGTAGCCTCATTTCCTTTGTTTGTGGATATCAAACAAGAATTTAAATTAAGGCTGCTGGATAATCGTTGGAAAAAACTGATATTTCTTTGCTTATAAGTTGGATGTTTTGTTTCTAAATGGCGCATTAGTAAAGATGGTTTCATACTGCCATTTGACAATATCTCTCCACAAGCAACGCAGAGGGTTTTGGACAATCTTCATCACCCGTGATGGAAAATCCATATTTTAAGTATTCGTTACAATATTTCTCTTCTGCGGAGGTGCACTGATGTTTTTTTAATCAATTTTATTTCTTACCTGAACAGGCCAAACAGTCGGCCTTTGCACTTCATGATTATCATCTTGTTGACCCACAGTTGCCTAAAAACCAAAAATCCATAGCTGCCAAATCGGTGGTTCGAATTTCAGTTCTAGACGCCGATCTCTTAAGAGTTCCAGTTTTCAACCACTTATCCATTTTGAGAAATCAAACAATATAGAATTGAAGTCACTCTAAAGATGAGCACTTCAAATTGAGAACGCATAGCATACTAACACCAGTTTTGTGCCACAAAACAAAACAAACCAATCAAATTGAGCATCCATAAAAACACAAAGCTTGAGTTATATGAATAGTCGTTATTCATTATGCAACACAAGTGAGCAATTAATGATGCCTGCGTTTAATAAAAACGTCAAAACAAGAATCTTTGAAAGGATTCTCGATAAAGAATAAAAATAAAAAGCATACCACACTGGATCCTAGTGAAGGTATAGCTTTTGCGAACACACTGATGATTCATGTACAATCGGGGCTGGTGAAGACAAAATATCAATCATTTACCAGGTTTTCTTTTTTTCTTATTTTGAGCGTTAGCACAACTTTCACTTTTCACACGAACTTAAGAAAACAAAATACTGTAAAATTTTTATATTTTCTTGTTTCCGCCATTACCGATTTCGCATACCCCCAACTAGTCCTTCGCGTACTCTTAGGGGTACGCGTACCACAGGTTGAAAACCTCAGCTCTAAACGAATTGCTTTTAATTTTTGCAATGGTTAGATTTCTCTCTTATAATATTCACTTTTGGATTTACTTCCTTCTCGTACTGTTTTCCGAGATGCACGTTTTTACCTCGATTTTCAGATTTTTAATAAAATCAATATTTACCAATTTTAATACACTGATAAAAGCGTGGATTTTTTAAAAATTTATATTATATTCCATTTTTACTTATACAAAGAGAAAGTATTGTAATCGTCAAAACAATTAGAAGTCGAGATTTTGACGAATCTCCACGTTTTAGACCTCCCCGAGTCCGAAAAACACAATTTTAAAATTATATCTCTCTGTGAACACGATAACTATTAGAGATAAAGGGATGAAATTTGGTATGTGAGCTTTACTCATAATTTGTAGGTTTGTATCAAATTTTGGACAAAATCCGTCTACGGGAAGTCTGTCCGCATTCATGTGAGCACTATAACTCAAATACTTGAATAGCTAGATGGATAAAATTTGGTACGCAGTTTTATCATCATGAATGTAGGTCTGTATCAAATTTTGGACCAAATCCGTCGAAGGGTTGATTGTCTGTCGGTCTGTCTAATCGCAATAATTTCTTAACAAAATTACTTAGATAAATGAAATTTGGTATGTGCCTTTTTACCTTAATTGTAGATTTGTGTCCAATTTTTGTGTCAATCGGTTAATAAAAGACGTTCAAATTGCATAATTAATTTTTCTAATCCGCTTATCCATACGCACGCGTACTGGTAGCAATCTTTGTGTGTATACGCGGAAGGATTACGTCACTTTGTTCTTGACCCGGCAAGAGTGGAACCTAGCAGTGTGTGACAGATGCGCTTTAATCGGTACGCATCTCTTTGAATTTGATTCTTTACTTAAATATTTTAAAATCACTATAATCTACAATGAAAAACCTTCCGATAGTCATTGGATTCTGGGTTACAGTAGCTTCGAATTTTTTTATCCAAGCGGAGGGAGAGGAAACAGCACCTTCTTGGGGAAGTATACGAGAAAGTTTAGGGGAGGCCACTGCCGCTGGTTTAGTCTTATAATTTCATAATTCAGTTTTAAAATCAATGAGTTTCTTATCAATGTGAACGCATCTATTTTACAAAAATTTAGGAATTTTAGGTAGCTTTACAAAGGGGTAAAAATAAGTTTTGACACCAAGAAAATTATAAAAAATCGTATTTCAGAAAAAAGTGGATTATGTTCATTTTTGATTAAAAGATCCTGTATTATTATGGTCAATTTTTCATCCAAATGAGTACATATGTAAATATTGTAGTTTGAATTAGTAATATTCTTTTTCTGAGAGCAAATAGGAATTTTAACCTTCTTATAATATTCTTAATTTCTAGTATTAAAATCTTCTTTCTAATTTTATACCTTCTTATAATATTCTTACCTTCAAAATATAATCTCCTTATCAGCAGATAAAATCTTCAGTCATTGAGGAATGTTTCTTTTTTTTTTTTTTTGTTCTACCAGAACAGCTGTTTTTTTAAGAACATATGCATAGATAATTTATTCTCGATTAAAATTTAAATTACTTTTAAAACGTCTAAGTGTTAATTAACACGTTTGTGAATGTGAATGCTATAATTGGTTGTGACGCAAAATGACACGGATGCTAGATCATTTCAAATTTATAAGCCACATTATTATGCATCCAAATCTATGTAGCCTTGATATTTTAAAAAACCAGGCAGGGTTTACACGAGGCCAGTATTGTCACTCCAGTAAGATCACGCATGTGCACAAAGAACAAGCAATGACAAGTGCTTGTACAGAAGGACAAGATGCCAGTCTCCTGTATTTCTCTCTCTGTGCATGTGTACTGGTTTAGTTTAATTATACTAACGTGCCGTTTTGAAGAAGCACGAGGGCTATTTTGGGACAGACCTCCGATTTTGAAACGGGGTCAGATGACGAGGACACCTGAACTGCGCCCCCCCCCCCCAACCAGCGGGAGGACGTTTGGCCACTACGTACAAAAGCCCCCATACACAGCGAACCTTCAGTAGAATCGGGTTTCGAACCTAGAACCCTCCAACCCGAGACCTTACGACTATGAGTTATATGGTTTGAATGTGTTTTATTACCCCTTAAAGTTTGTATCAATAGTTTTAAAACACCCTGCTTATATATTTCTGACTGGATTTACCAATTAGGTATAGCATACTCGAAACAAATTATGAGTGAAATCTTTCTCATGCCACAGAAAATTCCATCTTTATATAAGCATGAAACAACAGAAGTTAAATAGTAAAAGTATGTTTTGTGTTTTATGGAGCAACAGGCGTCTATACAATAAATGTATGTAAAGAAAACGATTTTTCGTTTTTTTTTTAACAAATCGCGTTTTTATTTATCCTCCACTCAATACCTGTATTATAAACTTGTATACACTATGATACACATCGCTATACGTTCTTCTGCCTGTATCAGATTTCTTAAAATATCATTCAATTTATTGATATATGTAACTGGAAAAAAGAATAAAAAGTTTTTAAAAAACCTTACCGCCTTTAATAAACCTATTCCTTCTGCTACTTCGTAGGTTGCGAATTCAAATCCTTGCTTTAAGGCAAGTTTCAGTGGCGAGTGCCAAATCAGTGGAAACTTAAAACGTCCCAAGTTCCGCCTTAAGTATTGCCGTCTGACCATGGTTCAATCTTATGACGTCCATGGAACGATTAGTCTTTGGCTACATTTTTATTATTTTTAGTTCGATTTTTTTTATTGTACATTCCATGGACTTTATACAAATTAATGATGGCTAAAAAATGAACAATAATGCAAATTCGGAATAGGCTTCATAATTTTAAATTATTTAACCGTTTAAAAATAAATATATTTCACAGTATCGTGGAATAAACAATACAAAGTACATTCATAGTAAAAAATATCCACTTTTTTTGTGCATTGAGGCATCAGTTTAAGATATTCTGTAAAAACACATCTGAAAGCTTAAAAAAAAGTCTCCAGATTTTTATACGCAACACTTTGTGATAAAAACAATTCCGGAGTAGAACTTGCACGTGGCTTATTCACTTACTCTTGAGAATTCGATATGTCAAAATCTGTCTTGTTAAAATTTCAATTGCAAGAACTTGAAAATTGAATCAAGTAGTGCATGAAGTATTATTAAATTCAATTAAATAAGGATGGAATTGCAATAAAAAAATCATATAATTTGTTTTAAAAATCTATTTTAGCAGCTCAATACATAATAAATCACTACAATGACTTCAAAAAATTCTGATTATAAGTGTATTTGA
Source organism: Araneus ventricosus (assembly GCA_013235015.1). Classification (NCBI taxonomy): domain Eukaryota; kingdom Metazoa; phylum Arthropoda; class Arachnida; order Araneae; family Araneidae; genus Araneus; species Araneus ventricosus. Next base: position 36,241 of record BGPR01006762.1, on the reverse strand, counting down.
TGGTAAGTGTTGTCGAGTCACCAACATACACAGAATATGATTATTTTTTATTAAAGCTAGAAAAAAACATTCATTAGTTAATATTAGATACACTAATAAAATATCAAATGAAATATAAAACACATCACTAAGTGGTATAAAATCTAACTTTATGTGAATGAACAGGGAAAAAAAATAGGTTAAAAAATGCAGCAAAATAAATGAAAATAAAATAGCCAAGACGCACAGAAGCAATCTTTTAGCTTATGACACTGAAATAACTAATGAACAGTTAAAGCATAGGTACAAATATGCAGCAAAATAAATGAAAATATAATAGCCAAAACACATATAAGCAATCTTTCAGCTTATGACACTGAGATAACTGAATGAACAGATGAAAATTCGGTTAAAATATGCAGCAAAATAAATGAAAATATGACAACAAGACACATAGAAGCAATCTTTTAACATTAGCCCAGTGAGACATGAAATCATTTATCTGCTGTTGATTTTTAAAATTCGCAACAAGCACATAGTTCTTCAACAAATCAAATTTCAAATAACTCTCAAAAGATATATCGCTTGACAACATGCTTCTGACACAATTTTAGAACATTTTTCACTAACTGGACATCATACAGCTACAATCGTTCGAAGACTCTTACCTCGGCTCTACACTTTGAGATACTAGGGTATTCAAATTTAAATGATTTAGAATAGAAGTCGTAACTTGTTTTGCCTGACTGATAAACAAGCTTCAAACATTTCAAAGATGCGAACGTTTTGTGGGGGAAGGGGAAGTCTATGTAGATCAGAAGAGCACCAGGTTTCAAGTAGATGACAACGTTCTGAAAAAAAGAAAATAATAATAATTCGCAAGTATGAATGTGCTGAATAGGCAGTAAATCATGAGAAATTTCTTTTAATATATCCTAAGATTGTTCCCCATCTGAAAAGCACAATTTTGGAATTATGTCTGTCTGTGAACACGATAATTCGAAAACTGTTAGAGCTACGGGGATGAAATTTGGTATGTGATCTTTACACATAATTTGTAAGTTTCTATCAAATTTTGGACAAATTCCGTCCACGGGAAGTCTGTCTGTATGTCAGTGTTAATGCGAACGCGATAACTCACAAACTTGAATAGCTAGGTGGATAAAATTTGGTACGTATTTTTATCATCAGGAATATAGGTTTGTATCAGATTATTTTGGACCAAATCCGTTAAAGGATTGTCGGTCTGTATAATCGGATACTTTTGAATGCAATAACTTTTTAACAAAATTACTTAGATAAATGAAATTTTGGTCTTCTAACCTTAACTGTAGATTTGTGTTAAATATTTGTGCCAATCAGTTGAAAAAAGGAGTTCAAATTGCATATTCGGTCGAAAGTGCTATTGCTTAGTGGCGACAGTAAACTGCCGCCAAGCGGCTGTTTACAGTATGATTTCTTTTCGCCTTGGCACTCTCTACGAAGGAAATAGTAGCGAGAGGCAAACGCGATTTTCGGAAATTATGGTAAACCCTAAATTGAAACTTCGTTCTGACATTCTCCAGATGGACGACTTTTATTAACCACAGGTGTGGTGAAATCTTGTGTGATATCTAATAAAATTTCTTGCTCAAAACCGTTAAATAAAATCTTATTAGTTGTGGTACCCTCAACACGCATAAAAATTGTGAAAATATGCAATTTTTATGAGCGCATAATGGGCCAAAAACATTTTTTTTTCCAAAATATCAAGTTTTTGGGAATAGGGTAGATACCCCAGTTTTGGCCACATTGGATCAGTTTTTCCAATAATTAACCAGTAATTTCAAATTAGCCAATAATAAGCATTCCAACACTTTAAACAATTCTTATTTTACTATTTTAAACCTGATTGGTTCATTTTTCTCAAACATATGACTTGTAAAAAAATTAAATGCATGATCATGTATTGTATACTCACAATTGTTAAGGAACAAGTATTTGCAGTTTTTCATCATAAAGCTCTCAGAATTAAATGATTAATATAAAACTGATTACCCTTAAGGTTTATGAGGTAAGCTTTCTTTTTATTCTGATTTCATATCAAAAGTAATTATTTTTAAGATTAAATGGATGGTTGCCAAAACTGGTACATTAAATTTACTATATGTGCCAGTTTTGGCCATGTATGTGGCCAAAAGTGGAACACCATATGTTCCAGTTTTGGCCACATAACTTCATTATTGTGTTTTTAGCTATTACATAAATTTAAGAATATCTGGATGAAATGAAATCAACTAATTTAGTTTTGTTTCTAAAATAAAAGCAACTAACTTAATTTTATTTCTAAAATATAAGCAACTGATTTAGTTTTGTTTCTAAAATGAAAAGTAGCTGATATAGCTTTGTTTCTGAAATAAAAGTTTGAAAGTGAACTGATTTAGTTTGGTTTGTTTTCATTTTACATAGTAAGGGCTTCAATTAAAAGTAAGAAGGCAAGTAGCATTTCCATAAAAAAAAATTGTTACCATCTAAAGTTGGTAATGCAGTTAAGGCCATTCAAAATGGAATGTCAAAAACATCTCCATTTTGAAAGTTTACCTCACATTTATGTTAGAAAATTTCAACTTGAGGAACCAGACTCGAGTGGTGAGGAATATTCTTTTATATGAATAGATTGCTCTAATTTTAAAAATTATTCTGATGAATTTGATTAATGTTGCAATTAAAAATTATAAAAATACATATTTGTGGATATTGTCAGTGAATATAAAAATGCAAATTCTTGATTTGTAAGATTTTAAAAAAAAATCTATGCTTTTGCAATGTAAGTTTATTCCTCTCCCCATTTTTTGTTTCATATTTTATCAAAAAAAATTATGTGAGTATATATAGTTTGTATTTTATCAACCAAATTAAATTATAGTTTGTATTTTATCAACCAAATTAAATTATTGTGTTCTGCATTCCTGTTTCTTTTTTAAAAAACTGAAATCTGCAGCTAAAATCAGCTTAGGTAAACTTTATTACATATCTTTATAAATTCCTCAAAAAATCACATTTAAAATAACAGAAAATAATGTACTAAAATATATATTGCATAAAAATGATTAATTTTTACTTAAAATTCATTAAAATGTCTGTTAAAAATATAATATTAGTGTGGCCAAAACTGGTGCATAAAGGTGGCCATAACTGGTGCAAATGGGGTTAATTTATTTAAAAATTCATAACTCAAAACCTAAAATTTTCTTCAGAAAAATTTTATAACTAGCAGAAAGCCAATAAAATTTGCTAAAGGATAGTATAAGTATGATTTAATATGCTTTAAACAGTCACCCACTGTGAAATTTCCATTTCAAATTTTCTCTTAAGGTGGCCAAAACTGGAGCATCTACCCTACATAAATTTTATACGTTTCATTGTAAATCACCATTCATAACGTTCTTCTCAAAATACCCACGCCTTGGGTAAATAAAAAAATATTTACCTACCCACTGGGTATTTACAAATCCCACATTACTAGTCGTATGCGAGAAAGCTTCGGGGAGGCTACTCCCGCTGGTTTCTAATACTACTGCATTTAATTTAATCACATACGTGGCGCAGTTTAAACAAAATGGATTGTAGATTTGTGTCCAATTTTTGTGTCAATCGGTTAACAAAAGGAGTTCAAATTGCATAATTATTTTTTCTAATCCAATTGTCCATGCGCATGCGTACTGGTAGCTATTGAGCGAATTACGTCACTTTGTCCTTGAGCCGGCAAACGTGGAACCTAGCAGTGTGTGATAGATGTGTTTTAATCGGTACGCATATCTTTGAATTTGATTCTTTACTTAACTATTTTACAATCACTATAATCTACAATGAAAAACCTTCTGATAGTCATTGGATTCTGGTTTAGAGTAGGTTCGAATTTTTTTATCCACGCGGGGGGAGGGGAAACATCACCTTTTTGGGGAAATGCACGAGAAAGTTTAGGGGAGACACTCCCGTTGGTTTTTTAACCGATTGAAACGAAATTTGGGCACAGATCTATAATTAATGTTAGCAACCGTCAAACCAATTTTTATTTATCTAAGCCGAAGAGTTTATGGGAGATAATTCTTACAAGTATGCGATTATACAGTCCCACAGACAGCCAACCCTTAGATGAATTTGGCCCAAACTTTTATACGGACCTACATTCCTGAAGATAAAACTGTGTACCAAATTGTAATCTAGCTATTCAAGTTCTTGAGTTTTAGTGTTCACAAAAACGCGGACAGACTGACTTCCCGTAAACGGATTTTATCCAAAATTTGATAGAAACCTACAAATTATGTGTCAAGCAGATCACATTCCAAATTTCATCTCCGTGGCTCTAATAGTTTTCGAATTACCGTGTTCACAGACAAACAAACAAAATTCCAAAATTGTGTTTTTCGGACTCGGGGAGGTTTAAAACGTCGAGATTCGTCAAAATCTCGAGTTTGAATTTTTTGACGAGTACAGTACTTTGTCTTTGTATACGAGAAAGTAAAAATTAAAAAAACACAGAAGCTTCTTCACAGTATTTTTTACAATAGATCAAAAAACTGCGTCCACAAACAGTACAGCCGTTAGGTGATGTGACTGGCATATACAACACCACCCTTTGAACTTGGACGCCCCGGTCACGAATATGGAGCAGAGCCAAGAACATATATGAAAGTTTTTTCATCATTTGGTGAGTGCTATTTCTCAATGAAGAAGAAAAATTAGGAATATCAATGTATGAATCACCCTTCCTGTGACAGAAAGCTATTTATCTTACTTACAATAAGCAAACAAAAACTCACATGAATAAGTTAAAAATGAATGAGTCAGCGTTATTCCTAGTCGTAATATAATAAACGATTAATATACAGCGCATAATTTTCCATTTTGAAATATGTTGCTACAATAACTTAGTATTTATTTAAATCAGGGTGCGTAGTGAGAAATTGCTGCAAAAATTAAGCATTTTTAAGGACTTTTTAAGCACCTTAACCACAAAAATTAAGCACCTTTATGCAACCATGCATACCTAGAACCACATATTCTCTAAGCATAGGATGTTTTCTGTTTTATAATACTGCATAGTTTTTATTGTAAAATTTTTAAAAATGTACATTTTTAATTTAAACATGCATTTTCTTTTATTTTAATATTTGCAAAATGACTTCTATTGTAAAATAAAGGATGCCTTTTTGATTTGACCAAAACATAAAAATGATAATGCAAACTGTCACTACCAAAAATTAAAAGAAAAACTTTTATAAGATTAACAATAAAAATCTGACCTTTTTCAACTTTTCTTAAAATTAACAAATTACCAGTTCATTTGGATTAACAATTAATTTGCCCCTTCGGGATAACCATTCCAGTACGTCAATATACGGCGGTGGAAAAAAAGCCATTAATAATCAGTCAAAGAAGGGTTTGAAAAAAATATTGAATCAAATGGTTTTGAAAATTGGTAAACATGTTTGTGAGGGGCTCCTGATGAACATACTAAAAGTCCCCGGTCCTGGGGGGCGAGCTCATGACACCATCTCGAATTTCATCCCCCTTTAGTTTTTTTCTTGAATATCTCAAAAACTATTCAGTTTTCAAATTACAATTGATTTAATAAATTAAAGAGCGTAAAATTACCACAAATGCATGACTTTATGTTTCTTCTGTCTTTAATAGTTTCCGAGGTAATGAGTCTCAAAGTTTGCCGCCAACTTGGATTTTATCCCCCTTTTTTAGTTTTTCTTGAATATCTCGAAAACTATTAAAACTAGAAGAAAAATAAAAGCACGTATTTGTAGGGAATTTTATGATCATTAATTTGTTGTATTACATGTTGAATTGAAAACTGAATAGTTTGACATTCGAAAAAGACTAAAAAGGGGGATGAAATCCAAGATGTCGGCAAACTTTGAAACCCATTATCTGAGAAACAACTAAAGCTAGAAGAATAATAAGTGCTTTTATTCGTAGGGAATTTCACGCACTTTAATTTTTTAAATCAGTTGTAATTTGAAAATTGAATAGATTTCGAGAAATCGAAGAAAAACTGAAAAAGAAGGATGAAATCAGAGATGGCGGCGCGAGCATTCCCCCCAGGACTGGTGACTTAATATGTTCATCAGAAGCCCCTCACGAAAATGTGCATCAATTTTCAAAACTATATACGATTTAAGGTTTTTTCCACCCTCATTTTGGGCCTTCGTTGACTGGACTATAAGCGTCATCTTAACATGTGTGGATACCCCTGGATCTATCTAACCCTGGATTCCTTCTCCGAATTCTTTCCTTTCGTCGGTTTTCGTTCTTGATAGGTCCGGTGTTCTTTTCTTGATACATCTGGTAAACAAAGCTTTATGACTATGCTTTCGATTTATCGTATTCAACGTCAGAGGAAACAAAAAAGAATGTTTTCTTTGCACTTCTCGAGAAAATTAAGCACTTTTTAAGGACCCTTTTTTCAAAATTAAGCACTTTTAAGGTGCTTAAAAATGGTTTTCAAATGTAAGCACTTTTTAAGCACTTTTCATGACGCTACGCACGCTGTAAATTCAACTACACATTTTACTGGAAAGAGCTGCATATCTACATTCTTCACAACTGAAACATCAGCACAAAATCTTGTATCAAGAAAACATTTAAAAATCTTATAACTAAAAATATAAGGAACATCTCAGACAATTTAATTTATACCTAATTTTCTACTGGAGTATCTGATGATTAGTATCGCCACAAAATATAATACAATTTTCGATTCTGCTTTCTTTCTTCTAATTGCTTCAAGAAATATCAGTAAGTACTGTTTAGCAACGGACTCGGAAACCCTCCGCGCTTTTGCGCATGCGGAGTTACTTTCATCAAAATAAGGGGAAAGTGAAGAATGGAAGGGTGTGTTTACATTTTATTGAGCGTGATCCAACAAAGAACTCCAGAAGTGCGCTCATATGACTCACTGCCCGACATCCCTTTCCGGTGTAAAATCGTCCAAAAGTGCTAGTCTCGGAATCCGTTGCTGAACAGTAGGTAGAAAATATTTTCGAGGAAACAAAATTCAAACAGATTTCGATTAACATTATCTGATCGGCATTTTAAAATTGTCATGAATTAAACTCTGGAGCTAGTTTAAGCAATTTTCCGCAATTAACTGGGGTTTTGATACATTTAAATAAATATTATAACAGGCAGCGATATTAGACTCAAACTATTTAGAACAACGAAAATATCTGAAACGGAATCCTAATTTGAATTGTTAATTAACGTGTTCATAGCACTTCCAAGCGAAATTAGAGTAATGTAAATGATACAAGAATCCTATATACAAACATGGAAGCAAAATCTGGGGGGGAAAAAATAAAAATTCATACAAGACTTTCATAAATTAATAGAAAAGGGCAACATTTACAAATGGTGCAGCAATGTTAAATTACAGTAATTTTAATGCTAAGCGACATTTTATCTAGAAGAAAATTTAAAAGCAAATAATACCAGTGCAACATACCTCTAACACATCAAGTTTTTCAGCATCCGGAATGTGAGACAGAGTTTTGACAAGGAATATTACATCAGATCTAGCCAATTTGTTCTGCATCTTGTCACACCATCCATAAAACTCTTTAAGATCTGCTGTTATAAAAGACGGAGTCACGTTTACATGTTTAAAGCCAGCTAGATGAAAATCACCTCGCTTGAGTCTTTTCACAGTTTCCGTGAATACGCTTGCCCAACCAGGCATCTTGTCCACGACTGTCACATCTAACGCCCACAGGTTGTGATGTCCATGCAACGCAGCTAAGAATCCTAACAAGTCGTTGCATGGACCGCCTCCTAAAAATATGACATTCAGTTTCTTTTTGTTCAGCACAGACAATAATACACGGGATGATTCGAGCATAGTAGATACTGCTTCCAATACAAGAGCCATATGAGAAGCTCCATAACGGTACAAATATCCAAGACAATACTGCATGGAATTGAAATCTATTTCTAGTGGTAACTGACCAAGATTTACGAGACTATAACAATCTATCAAAAGTCGTATGGAGCTTCTTACATCAGAGGAACTGACAAAAAAATTCCGCTTCAGATCTTCTAGAAGCTTTACATAAAAAAGAAACAATACTGAAGATTCATTTGTAGTAATAATCTCTCCAAAGTTGCTTCCGCATACGATTTCTGCATCTTCATCACCACCATGATTCTCTTCATAGTCCGGATCCAAATCATTTGTAGAATCGTAATTATCGACACAGCCCGAATCCGAATCTTCATCAGTATCGTGATTCTCTTCGCAGTATGAATCCAAATCGGATATAGAATCGCCATCTTCATAGTAGGAATCTGAATCCTCTGTAGTATAGTTGTACTCTTCGAAGTATGGGGATATCTCAAGTAGTAGATCGTAATAGTTCTCATTATCGGAGTTCATATAATAATATGAATCATCTGAAACAACGCTGCCGTCTTCGAAACATGAATCATCAGAATAAAGGTCTGCTTCAAGTAGATAGCGATTATTTTCATAATAATTATTCATTCCATCTGCATAATATTCATCACATCTGTTCTCATCGAAATCTATGGTCGACTCCTCTGCATAATCTTCATCACATCCATTTTCATCGAAATCTATGGTCGACTCCCCTGCATAATCTTCATCACATCCATTTTCATCGAAATCTATGGAAGACTCCTCTGAAGGGTAATCATTTTCGTAATCTACATACGGAAATCTTTTCCTTAAATACTGATTAAAGATTTTCTTTCCACATCCCACGTGTTCCATTGCTCTGAAATTATAAAATCAAATCGATCCCAACTCGAACGAAACAATTTCTTCACTAAATAAAGCACAAGAGTTATTAGAGTCGAACGGAGTAGTTACCATACCTTTTAGTCTGCTTTTTTCCACGAAAAGAGAACCATAAAAAAATTAAACAACGCTCGTTATTGGATATCAAAACTTTCAAATGTTGGCCAATCAGAGCTCAGGAAAATTAATAAAGGCATTCCAAATACGTCATCCGTCTGACACGGGAAAGAAAATTGCAAAATGGGTATTCATTTGATGCTACTACGGATAAAAAATAAAATACTCGATACAGAAATCTTGATTCGCTAATAAATTATTCACTGTTTATACGTCTCCGAAAAATAGAATACATTCAGAATTTGGCTTCTTATTTTTTGTTCGCTCGATTGCTCGCCAAAAAGGCAGTCCCAAGGTGAATAATTTCCTCCCCTTAAAACTGTTGAAATTGCCTGTTACAAACCCTGTTCTTGGCGAATTTTTTTTCTAAAGAATGCCTGATGAAGCTAAATGTGTTCTATATTCCTTTAATAATCTCAATTCCAAGAATAGTTCTTTATAATTGATCAATGTTCTTAAAATTATTTTGAATTAAATTTTTGTTCGAGTTTTTTTTCCGTTTCCGTTGGCAGAAATTCTGTTTTGTACCATGTATCCTTTATTTTTCTTTTCTTAAACCCACAGCTGTCGAATTTTTTTATAATTGTTGCACTGCTGATATTTCCGGAAAATATAAAACATGAAAATTTCAATTAGTTTATTTCTTTTTCTGCCGATTGGCGGCGTAATTTTTTTTCGAAAGTAAAGACTACAAACATCTGCATTTAAAATCGATAAATTGTTTTAAATTCTGATTAGGATGTCTAGGATTTTCATAATAAAGCTCAATATCCGTTGCCGTTGTCTTAAAATTGCATGATGTTTTTTTTTTGCTTGACAGAATTGGTGAATTTTGTTTAAATGCGGTTTTACTAATTTACCGAATATTTAAATCATTTCAAGAATAAAGATGATTTAATATGTGTTTCTAAAATATTGAACCAGTCTGTTTTATGTTGATTCTTTTAAATACTAGCATATTTTAAAGCATTTATTTAATCTGTTTAATTTAAGTGATTAGATTTCTCGGATTTAATAATTGCATCCCTAGTTTTTGACTAGTCCTAGTTTGAAAAAATCTGTCCGTCCCGTTTTTTACTAAACAAGAACATAACATTAAAATTTTTTTTAAGTTGAAATAAATTTGATTTTAAAAAATTAGACTGGAAATTTTTCTACTATTTTCATTATGAGTGGAATATCGCAACCCTAAATTTTTAGTGAATATTTGTTGCTTATTATTGTAATTCCTTGGAATATAATTGATTTCCGTTTTATGGAAGTTCGAGCTATCATAAGCCTCAATTGCCAAATGACCAAAAGTTGCGCATAAGCCATAACAGTTCCGGTTTTCGACTGTTTGCCCCAGTATCATCCTGTGTATTCCCCCCCCCCTCCCCAACACACACACACACCAGTTTAAAATATCCCCGATTCTAGATAAAAAATTAACTTCACTTCAGTTTAACAATAATCACTCGCTGCATTTAGAAAAAAAAATATTTCTTAGTATGTTTATTTTTGGCAGCTTGGACGCTTTTACCGCAAGGAAGGGTCCACTGTAAAGTGTTTCTAGAAAAAAAAATAATAAGCTTCTTTCTTATAAGGAAGAAGCTTATGTCTAGAGGCGGTTTTTAAACAACTACATTTAGTTGATAACTCGCCATAAATAAATTGTTTGGAAACAATTGAATTAGTTTTATAATGACAGAATGCAAGATTATTTCTTAATAAGCAGCAAGTATTCTAGAAAACAATAAAGTAAAAGTAGGTCCATAATTTAGGCAAGCATATCGGTTCCATAAGGAGTCTTGACACTTCGCTTTTAGATGCAAATAGCTACGGCAACGGCGGTTAAGAATATTCTTACTTAAACATTTTATATATAAATAAATATATATAGAAAGAGTACTGTAAGCGTCATAATTATTTTTATCTTAAGGCTTCGAATTTCGGATGAATTCCCATTTTTTTACCTTCCTAAATTTAAAATAACTATTTTTAAATTATACTGTGTTTCTATCCGTGCTTATGTGAGAATAACTCAAAAACATAAAATGCCAGATGGGTGGAGTTTGGAATGTAGCTATTACATCCAAATTATAGATGTTCATCAAATTTTGGAGACAGAATCTTTCAACGATAAGTGATACTTTTTCAGAATATGTATTCTATGTCTTCATAATACTACAAATTCGAACAAAAAAAATAACAATTACAAAAATGTTTTTTACACGCAAGTTGTCAGTGACATCTACCGAAAATACGAATCGAAATCACTCACTGAGCGTGCTGAAACTGTGTCGACATGTCTATGTCATTACCAGTGCTGGAAAGTTACACACCTTGTTCTTGACAGGAAACACGCAAATCGTCAATTTTTTCTCCCCTCTTTTAAAAATGTTCTTTAGCTTTATTTTTTAATCATTTCTCTTTAATAATCACGCGAAGAGAATGATTCCTACTTACTAAGGGGTCTATTCTGATACCCCCGGTTGGGGTGGGGGACGTCACTTTTCCCGCACGTTAATAACGGAAAAGTGACGCCCCCCCCCCCAACCGGGGGTACCAGAATAGACCAGTAAAGCCTTTCTCCCACGGCGTGTGGTTTTGAAACCTCGACGTTCGTACTTGTGGACTGTGGAATTCCGACCAGTCGCGCCTTTCCGAAGGCGCGTGGCTTGACATATCTCTCGGCAGCCGTACTGAGGTTTGTCATCCATCGATTCACAAGCCTTTGATTTCCTATCATTAACCGACTACCAACAGGAAATTACTCGTCACCCCACAATCCCTCGAGCAACAAAGATTCGTTCTGTTCCCACGACGGTTTATAAAACGAAACACAGGCCGTCGGAACGCGGTTTAAGTATTATTAATCTTTAGATGCGATTTAATAATTTAGAAATTAAATAATTAGTTTTCAGATAAAAAAATAACCTGCTTTGGAGTACATTTTTGCACCAATATTATAGCTTCAACTGGTAACAGAGCATATTAAGCAAACATTAACTCCTGATAAGTGAATTTTGTTAAAATGCTTTAGCATCTAAAAATGAATGCAAGAATTTTGGCTAAATATTAGTTAAAAGCCATTTAAAATAATACATATATTTCTTTTGCACCATTACTCGTTTATGAGTTAATAAGTTGTCTCTGAAAAACACGTAAACTGACATGTGACAGTTTATTGACAAGAAAGCACAGTATTCAGGAAAACCATTTTGGTTTTATTAAGTTTTCTTTTCTTAAATGGTTTGCAGTTAAATAAAATAAATCATTCATTTCAATGGAGAAAATGATGTTTTTATTTTCTATGTGGAAATCAGTATTATTTGCAAAATAATTTATTTATCGCAAAAGAACAACAAACATTTTTAAGATTGACATGGTAACACAGTATTGAGGAAAAGCATAATTGTAAACAAAAAAAATCTGCTCTCAAATGGCTTGCGGTTAAATAAAAACAAATTATACCTTCAATGAAGAAAATGGAGCTTTCATTTTTTTGTGAAATTATTTATGAAAAAAATAATTTATCAGAACAAACAAAAAGTTTCAAAATTGACATAGTAATACAGTATTCAGGAAAATCATATTGTTTTTATTAAATTTTCTGCTCTTAAATGGTTCGTAGTTAAATAAACATAAATCATATATTTCATGAAGAAAAAAGAAGCTTTCCTTTTTTCCCTTTGTGGGTATGTATTATTTGCTTACAGAAAGTTCAAGATCAGAAAAAGAACACCTAAGTAAAATAATCCTGTTTCGTAAAAAATGTTATAACAGAGAAACGACACATGGTTTTTAATACAAGTATATGAAACAATTTGTTCGATGTATCAGATATATAGACACTTTTTCAATAGTATACAATCAGACTTCTGTAATAAGGTGATTATTTGCATCATAACATTGTTTTCTGTGTTTAATGAACACAAAAATTATGCAAACAATAAAATTAAAAATGGAAACTTAATGAATTTGGAGTGAATTCCGAAAAATTCACTCTGGCGACACATTATTTACAAAAATGATATCGATGAAAATTGTCCTAGCACCTTTCAAATATTCTCACTTCAGCATGACAGAAAGTGTTATTGTCCCATCCAAATTTGGAGTATTTGTAACCAAACTCGTACTTTTCTTTTGGAGAACGGTACACAGATCTAAGACTAGAACTCAGCGAGGAGAACACTCTGGAGGGATATGGATAGTCAATATAGACGAGAAGAGACTCTTGTTCCATACAGTCGATGACATTCTGAAACAATAAAAGAATCATGAACATACATGGTAAGGGATGAAAAATAGTATTTTAAGCAAGAAAATGTTTTACTGTTTCTTTTTCTTTAAAGAAACTAAAGAAATGGTAGTCACTCTTTTCTGCCCTGTGTCCTGTCCATTTCGGACGACGCAGGTATCGTTCGGACGACGCTGGTAAAAATTCTCCGTTTAAAAAGGCGCTAGTCAGTGGCCTAACTAGGATGGGGCACGTGCCCTGGGCGCAATCGCAAGGGGGTGAAAAATTAAGGAATCAATTGGTTGTATTTAAAAGAAAAGTACGTTTTTTTAAAGCTCTTATTCCCAAGAATCTTAAAAATTGAAATGGTTTCAAGAAAGTGTGGGAAAATCTTAAGAATGCAATCTTTTTTTACAACCCAGAAGCCTCAAGCTGCTACAAAGTAACAAATAATATTATGTTTCAGATATTTGCTGACCAAAACCCTCATCGTGAAATTAAAAGCTAGTTTAGAGCTCCCACCCTACCGAGACACAAATTTGTGTCTCAGTGGGGTGGGATACATGAGAATCGAATATGCCCGCCGAGTTTCTTATGGTTTCTACCGGTATGTCTGATTCATACTGATTGGATATTGGTTTCTTCGGAAGTTGGGGATAAATGGTTAACAAAAATGTGTTATTTGCAATTGTAAGTTAAAATTATCAGTCCGTATTGGCGTTAAAATCAAGCTAAATAAAAGCGATTTCTTTAATAATTAACGAGAACAATCACATACAGAACAGAAATTCAGTTTCTGCCCGCCGTAATGTGTCTATGTATGTAATACTGTCAAAGTAATATAATTAATTTTTTTTTCGTTCTTATTCGCACATGTGTGTGTTGTGTTTTCTTTCAATGGATTAAGAGATTTGTGCACATTTTATATTATTTTTCAAGCACGAGTCAAGTACTTTTATTTATATTTTTCTAATATACATATTCAAAGTCTCTTACAAACAACTTTAAATTTTTTACTTGAGCCATATTTAAAGGATTAAAGTTAGAATGCTCCAAATTTTCTGAGAAAATGAAGCAAAAATTTGTAAAATTTTTTTATATGTAAATAAATGTCCTATAAACTCAAATATGTTTTATATATTATTCTTTAAATTTATTTGCACTTTTAATCTTTTCACTCCCCGGTATAAAATTTCCAAAAAGAAAATAAGGATCACATTTCAAAAGAAAGAGGGAAGGGGCGCAGTTTTGGAATTTGCCCTGAGCGCCATTTCATGTAGGTACACCACTGGCGATAGTTCAACAACAAATCAATCAACAACACAATCTCAAGGGTTTCGAAAAAAAGGAAATGGTGCAATCACAACCAACAATTACAAAGGGTTTGAAAATAAAATAGAAGATAGAGCCATCACAACAAACAATTGCAAAGTGTTCGAAGCTATTTTCTGCTGAAAGTGAAATTAGGATTAAACTACAGTAAAACTTCGATTGCTTCTGGATCAAGGCCGTGGCGGATAACAGAAATCATCTCATTCTAAAGTTATTTAGTTACTGTACTATACTATAAACTATTAGTTACTGTACTATAAACTTATTTCACTGCTGGCTTGGGACGAAAATGAAAATAGATCCTTTAAAAGTGAATAACACACACATATTTTATTTAATTTTTCAAAACGATCGATGTGAACTTCAAAATAAGAGTAGTAATGTACAAATGTATTGCAATATTATCAAACTACGTTTTTAGACGATGACGGATGACAGAAACTTGCGGTTAATCGAAGTTTTACTGTATAAGTAGTTGCCCTCTTAACTGAGATCGCTGCACTTTGGCTCTCACATTAGTAGCTATCTTGCTCAAAATCGAAACATTTTTTATGATCGTCCAGCCAATGAAAATCTTCTTTTACGTTAAATCCTGATTAGATATTTAATTCAAATAATTTCTGAAATATATATTTAAATAACATAAAAAGATTCATAATGAGTTCATAAAATATGTGAAAAAAGAAAATAAAGGTAATGTTTTAAAAATAGTTTGAGTAGTGAGAAAAATAATTATTAATTTGCAACACTGTATGTGTACACAGAACAATATTTACATCGAACCTGAAATGAGAAAAGAAATAGACAATGTTTCTTAACAGGCGAAACATACCAGCACTCTTTCTGAAGCTGCATATTAAGTGGCACAAAAGTTTGTATCTATTTGTTTTGGATATTAAATTAAAACCGCGATTCTGTCATTAAATCTTTGGCTATTCCCCATTTTATCATCAATTACTGCCATTTTTAGAAGAAAGTATAATAATATTTTAATAAACAAGATTTATTTCAATTTTTAACCCTTTAATTGTGTTGTTTTTCTACTATTTAGTTAGAAGACGTCTTTTGCTTTGGAAGTATTTATATTGATTCAACTGAAAGTCCACAAAACACTTGAGATGCGAATGGATTACGCGCCATTTTTCAATCGAATTATAACGTCTATGAATGACTTAATTTTAGATTATAAATTTAAGAATACGATAATTTGATGCACGAGCTATACTCGAACTCCACATCTAAGGGGTTAGTAATTATACACAAGCAACGTCAATATTTTTGCGTAATTTAACAAGAGAGAAGAGTAAAAAAGAAAACTCAAACAATACCTTTAAAACGTTCTTTTTTTCCGAGTTCGGAATGTGAGACAATGATTTGACGAAGAACACCACATCTGCGCTTTCCAATTTATCTAGCAGTTCATCACTCCATTCATCGAAATCGGTTAAGTCAGCCGACATAAAAGATAAACTTACGTTAACATCATCAAAGATATTTCTGTCTTTGATATACTTGGGTTTCTTAATTCTTTTGAATAGTTCGATGGTTTCTGCGAACATAACTTCCCAGCCGGACATTTTGTCCACTACAGTAACATCCAAATCAACGATATGTTCATGATTACCATATAAGGCAATCAAGAAACCCAAGACATCATTGCCGGGACCACTTCCTAGGAATATTACATTTAGTCTTTCGCTGTCTATTTTTAAAGATAGTTCATTTGACGGTGAATCAAACACAGAGGATACAGCTTCTAGAACCAGAGCCGTATGGCACGCTGCATAACGATGCAGATAGCCAAGGCAAGTTGCTTTGTCATTGAAATCTATTTCTGTTGGTAACTGACCGTCAGTTATTTCACGATAGTTACGAATCAAATGATACGTTGAAATGAACACGTCGAAATCCTCTACAGAGAATTTTTTCACTAAGCGATCCGTAAGTGCTCTGTAAAACGCACATAATACCATTTCAATGCTGTAAGTTTTTTCTTCTGGGACATTTTCAATGACATCGCATAATGTAGAGTCCTTTGTTAAAACGCTTTCGTTTTCTGAATCTGACCTGTCTCGACTACTGCAAGCATCCATGTTGAAAACACATTAATCAACTTCAGAAGAATAAAATCACACTAGCCACAATAAACTGCTTCGAAACATCTGCTGCTTCATCAAAAGCACAAATATATATGTTGTTATCCATAGTTTCAGTTCGTGTTTCTGGTTGAAAGTAAACATATCACAGCACGCAGTTTGAAAACAATCGTATCAAGTTAATGAGATTTTTAAACTTGGTAATATTTTGAGAAATGGCATTCGAAAACGAAGAAGATAATCAGATTGCGAAATTTCTTTTTGATAGCATGAATAATCTACATTATCGGATGTTCCCACTGAAATAGGTTTGCATTATTTTATTTTTTACCTACTTCCGATTGACTCGTAGCCATTGTTTCCATAAGTATTAAAGATTTTTCAAGTTAAATTAATCGAAGATATATTTTAATACTTCTCAATATTCGAGGGTTTGGCACTTAATATCGAATGAAAATGTCATTCTCATTTTTTTTTAACTTTTAGATGTATTTATAGTAATATTATACAAATTCTATTTTATAATCATGATCTATTATCTTGTAAAAAACCGAAAAGATGGGATATAGTCACAAAAAAATCCGAAAATATCATTTCTAAGGCATTTTAGTTATTTTAGGAAAATATAATGTCGGTTAACCACTTAACTTAATAATTTTCTTTGCTATCTAATAAGATGACCCCTCCTGTTTTGGAAAGGGACTGTCGTTTTCATTCATCTAAGAAGGCATAGGATACTTAAGATGTTTATGGATCCTACATATTTTTTGTGTCAAATTATAAAGCTAATTAATGATTCAATTTTAGTTTATAAGACTAAAATTTCGATAATTCGATGCACGAGTATTCTCGGGCTGTTAAGTTAAGCGGTTAAAAGTATTTGGAATTTTTATGTTTAGTTTGCTTGTAAATATAATTTGTTTTCTTAAAATCGTTTGGTTCCATTCTTTTCTTGTGTTAAAATTAGCTTTAGAATTGAAATTGCTATGACGATAATATTGAAGTAAAATCAGTTTGTGTTAGCAATTGCTGTAGTTTTTATAAGTGAATTTAGCATCATTTCATCGCAACTGCAGTTCTTTAGTTTACAAGAATTTTTGTCTAGATTCTATTAGTCTCAAAACATAGATTCTATTAGTATGTATTAATTCTAGCACGGTTTAGAGAGTAGAACTTCTTATGCGAGTAACCATTCAGAGACAGAATTCGTAAACAAACTAGTGTCCCGTATCGATAGTTTTCTCCCCGGAGATACTATCGATAGTTGTTCTTCCAGTCGATAGTTTAGGAACTATCGATAATATCGATAGTTGCAATCGATAGTTTTAAAACTATTGACTGAAAATGTGCCTATCGATAGTATTACCCGGGAGAAAGCTATCGATAGTATCGAGATCTGAACTCTGTAACTACATTTTATTATTATCATTTACGCTTTTAACTGCAAGACTCGCTAGTCCAGTCTGGTGAGCAAAAGGTCCCTGGTACAAACCTCGATGTAAGTGGAGGTGTCAAAAATAACAAATTGCTACCTAGAAGTTCAGTACTTACGAATAAAGTGATCTTTATTTTTCCATGCTTCTAAAATGTATTTTTAAAATATTCAGTGTATTATGTTATTCAATATTATATAATATTTTTAATATAGTACAATATTATTTAATATGGTATAATATTATACAGTATTATATGACATTATCCAATATTATGAAGAAAATATTGTACAATATTGAAAAAGTCTTACGTTTTACACTGTTTCAATATTGGGAAAATATTGTATAATATTACTTTAGACAATTTTATGATATTAACAATATTATGTGCTACTTGGGACGTCGAGGAATGGTGCAGAGAATGTCAAATTTTCAGAGCCCGGAAAGGATCTAAAGCAGAACATGGAAAGTCAGTGACTGGATGGACTTCAGTCGAAAGCTTCCTAATTCGGCCGCAGGACATGCCTCGCTATCGTTCGAGTAATATTATTAGGTTGCGGGGAAACTTTTGAAATTAACCAAGGAAAAGAATATGAAATCAAAAAAATTGTAATTCAATGTTTTACATTGGATCGACTAAAATTAATTAATACAAAGAATTTAAAGTTATAAAATTTCCATTATTCTGACCAATCAGAATGCCTTATACAGAATCACTATCGCTGAGAAAACCACAATTCAGCCAATGAGGAGCAAGGATGCAATCTTTCGGTGTTTTTTTTTTTTTTTTTGCGCATTTTATTTTTCAGAGGCTTCTACTTCAGGTATTCTAAAAAGTTCAATCTAGAAAATAAAATGTTATATTGCTAGGATGGAATGTAAAATCCACGTGGTGGAAGACTGTGTAAATGCTTTTCACTGTTGCTAATATTCAAGTCTTGAAAAAATTAAATTTTGTGCAGATCAGTGGATTTTGACCGATGAAAAAGAAACAAAAGTAACGCCACAATTACAAGCTTTTTTCACTGAAGATAATTCCCAACAAAGTCTTATAATCAGTGATAAGTCCCAGGTAAACACCCAAAATGGGTATTTACCTGGGTATTTATTTTTCAGTTCACTCTATTCAAATAAAATACATATAATGGTCTGTAAATAGATAACCAGATAAGTAATATAATCTAATTTTAAATAATCAAAAAAATTTAATCAATAAAAATTAAACTAATTAAGTTTTATAAAAACAAAATATTTAATCAGAAAAATCAAATTCATTACTACATCATGCTTCTAGCATAAAATTTTTAATTACAATGAGTAAATTAATAATTTTGTATTTGCTGCTTCGCAAAAAAGAGTTATTTTAGCTTTAAAAAAACTCTATCTTAAAACTAATTTTTTAAAACGGGAATGTTGTATTTGGTTTTAAAATTATAAAGAGTTGATATTGGAAACTAAACTGAAAGATACAATTGTTCATAATTCTTTTTGGATTAATAAGTCAAAGAACCAGACAATATCTGATGAAAAGTTACCAGATGTTTCAGTTCTAATAGTTTTAAAAATTATAGTGAATGTGCTGAGTAATAGTTATTGCTGAAACTTTTATATTATTTGAAGATGTACCAGGCATTTTACTGCTAGGCGGGGTTCATCTGAATCATCACAATCAGTACTTAAATGTTCTTGAAACTAAAGGTTTGATGTAGTTTTCATAGTTAAATTTTTTTTAAACTATATTAATTTTCTTTTGCATCCCTTTCAAAAACCATTTTTTAACCCAACAGGACATTTGAAACATTTTTTACGTGTTTTTCCAATTTGATTACATTGACATATTTATACTCAACATCACAGTGCACTTTTACCTTTTTTAACATTAAAAAATTCCAAGCAAGTGCTTTTTTTCCCATTTTTTTTTATTTACAACATAAAATTTTCCATAATGTTAATACATGTGAAGAGAGCAAATCACTCCTGATTAAATCAAAACAAGTCTGGCTGACTTGTAGCATGGGATTCTGAGAAAATTAAGAATCAGAAATTTTACGAGCCTTATATCTGTATAACATAAACAGTTTTCAAAATTATTTTATTTTAAGTGTCATTCCTTCAAACCAAAAAAGGTAAATTATCCTCTGATCCTGTTTAAGTTCTGGAATATTTTATTCTGAATCCTGATAGCAACTTTAAAAAAAATTGGTCAGGACTTTAATTTAAAAATATTATACCTTATGTAATATATATATATAAATTATAATATATAATACTTTAATATATATATAAATTTTATGTTTCATTTTGTAGAATACTTCACAAATAAATTTTGATGTATGTTGAAATATATTTTGATGTTTTATAATTTAAATTGAGTCTGTTCGTTGTAGAACATTTTATTTTTAATAAATATTTAATGTTTTCTGTCCTTATATTGAATGTTCAAGTTTCTCCGCTACTTAAAATAATTTTTTCATTTTCTAGCTTAGTTAGCTGCCCATGTCCTGTGGCCTAAATCGAACGTCGAGATTCTCCTGTACATGACGAACGAGTGATCCGCCTTCCTCGCCGAACGAAGACTTGAGTAATTTGGAGGCACGTTTGGAAAGAGTACAGAGGTCTGACAGAGAGCAAATTAAACTGTCCAGGGAACGAAAGAAGACTTCTTACGACTCCGGAGCAACAGACCACCATATCAAGAAGAGTGATCTAGTCTGGGTGTGTAACCCGAAGCGACGGAAAGGTCTGAGTCCGAAGCCACGGCAGAAATGCGAAGGACTTTATACTGTAGTCAAGAGACTGAACGATGTTGTCTACATCAGAGGTTGCCCAACACTAAGCCAAAATTTATTCACATTAATCGGCTAGCTCCATACCGGACTACCGATCATAGTGGTATGTAATGAGACTGCCGGGGCGTCAGTCTTTGAAGAGGGGTGCAGTGTTAGGAATATGGAAGTCGCTTCCCAGCAATGTTAGTCTTAGGGTTCAGAAGAGAGTTTTACAGGGGTAGGTATGGAATGGCAGACAGTAGCCAGGCCTGGAGCCCTTACCTTGGCAACAAATTTGGCGACGAAATGTGGGACCTCAAAAATGCTGGAATTTTCTAGATATCTCTATTAGGGGCGGAGATATACAGAACTTACCAGATGATTCCATGTGACGTCACGGCTTGTTGGGGAGACTATAAAAGGACCGAGCTCGGATCACTGAGAGTAGTGTGTGGTGATCGACTGGGATCGCCTTTGGAGTGCGAACGTCTTTGGAGTTTTATCCGATGTGCGAGCTAATAAGCTGTTAGACGCCGAGCTGTATTGAAAGTGCTGTTGCTGTTCTTATTAGTGTATTGCTCTCTGTTTGTGTTGCTAATCTGTGCAAGTGCTGTTTTTCCTGTTACCTGCGTTTTGTGTTTTCCGGAGTATTCTTGTATAAAGTGTCATTCTCCGTTATCCTGCTTGTTGGACTGTTTTCACCGTACACCCACAAGACGAATTTTGTAACAATATAATCGTAATTGAATTAACATTTTGGAATTTATAATGTGTTTAATTAATTTTGCTTTAACTATTTATTAGACTGCTTTTTATTTTTTATAAGTTCAGTAATGAACATGCAGGTCATTGGTCTGGAAAAACTTTATGTTTTGATGTATTCTTCAAAACCTTCTTTCAGTTTTCACAGTATACATACTTTTGAAAACTCAAGTTATTTAGCAGAAATTTGAAAAAAAAATTCGCACAACAGAAGTTTTTCTCTTTTTCCTTATAAAAATCAAACAATAAAGTGATTTTTCTACTCATAAAATTCGTGGAAAATGTCGCAACGTAGTATTAGAGCTTAACCCTTAAAAGACCAGTGTTGCCTTTAAGCAACAAACTCAATTTTGTTTTCTAAAATCTTGAGAATAAGACTGAAGCTCTAATGCCTGTTGTTGCCAATAGGAATACATACTGACATTTTTATTAAATCAGTTTACAACATATAGATGCAGCCTGAGTGCCGATAAAAAAAAATAAATTGATGTTTTTCACTTGAGGCTGCATCTTTTTAGCTTTGTTTGTACGCTTAGAATACCATATTTTATTCTATAATGTTGAAGGAAATTCCTTCTTTATTAAAATTCATCTGTGTTTGTTATTATAGAATTTTATCAAGGAAATTTGTTTCTAAAATAAAGCCCAGTGTTGTCAGTTGGTAACAAACTGTTTTATAGCCAAAAACCATACTTAAAACAAAATGGGATTTTTTAAAGTATTTTTCCCATGTTTTATTCAAGAAGTGAAAGTCAAAAAACATTTTAAAATCAGTTTTTTAAAAAAAATCGGGCTTTTAAGGGTTAAGATGTTCAGTGACAGGAATATCTAATTACTGTGACGTCACAAGAAGCGCCTCTTTTATGCAAAAGTTAACTCAAATGTTGTCGAGTTAACTCAAATTGTCATGTTGTCTAATGATTCATTCATGTTTATGATTACTTTTTGCTACTATACTTTCAATATAAATCAAGTTGGTTCTGATTCGAGCTACAGAGTTCTACATGATATACTCATATAGTTTTATTAAGACAACGCATTAAAATTCACAAACAAATCCTGCTTTATTTTCTAATGCATGAATGCATCATAAATAATAATTGCATTCACAAATATATAAAATATTAATGCACATTTATCATATAAAATGTTTTAATCATACACTAATATGTGAAAATAAGAAAACTACGTTTCAGGAGTAATGTATGGCACTGGAGGCGTAGAGGTCTAATATCTTTCGAATACCCGCACTTCAGCAGTACATCTTGTGACATTATGATATCCGAATTTAAGCTTTTTGGCCTTCAACTTGTAACCTTTTTTACTTGATTTATATACAGGTCTTAAAGATCTTGAAACAGATGCAAACGCTTTCTTTGGATAAGGACAATCAACATAAATCAGAAGAGCACCAGGCTTCGTATAGAGAATAATATTCTGAAAAATATATATGTGAATCACTTTGATAGAGAAAAATAATAAATTATAAATATAATAAATAATCATATAATTTTCTCAAATTAAATACAAACTTTCATGATCAGCAAAGAATATATCACAATAGTATACATTTCCTTATATTGGTTCAATTTTTGTTTAATCACATGACTACAGTCTTTTTTTAACCAAAAAAAGACAGTAAAAGGTTCGGATTAAATTTAAAAATAAATAAATATCAAACAAATGAAGACAAATGATACTATTTGCACAGAAAGAATGGAAATCGACGGGACTTTTTTTTCCAGTAACGAATCGGAATTTTCTTGGTAGCATAGTTTGCAATCTGAATCTGATGGCTCTGAAATTGTTTACTTTCCTTCTTTGTCCTCATTTAGTATTCAACCAATCACAAGCAATTGTGATGATGTCATACGTACGATGATGTTATGATGCGATACGTCACTGCGTGACGTCACATGTATCCCATGATTCCATTCTGAAGTTTTTGTCACGGAGAGCCGGTAAGAGGCGATATATGTACTTCTAACTATGTACTTATAAACGTCTTCATGTCTGTGTTATAATTGTCTTACGTCTATGTGTTTAAAAATAAACGATGATTACTTCAACCTGTTTCTCATCTCTGCATACTACACTCTGCTAATTTCTCTTTCACTTTTGATTTGAACGTCTGACGTCATTTATTGAATTTTCAGAAATTTTTAAAAATTAGTCAGGCTTTCATACTTTTTTTATTTTTATGAAGTCATTATGATACGGGCAACGTCGTGCGTGCACTGCAATTAGGATAATACACTGATCGGAGTAACGGCTTGCGAATATTCCATGTGTCGCCCTCCATTTAAGAATACAGTTGTCAGGCGAAGAGAACTGCACTTTTTCACTACATTAAGTAACATTTGTGTTTCTCATGTTCTGTCATGCCATCAGAAATGGCGCTTAATACTTTTCGCTTGACAGCTATATTCTTAAAGTGGAAGGCGACACACTTAATATTTGCAAGCCGTTACTCCGATCAGTGTATTATCCTGTTTAACCCTTCTCTCCACCAAATGCAGAACTATCTGGTAGTATAAACTGTTTTATTGTGCTATCAATTAATTATAGCGCCTTGAAATAAATCGGTTTTCATTTCCATCCCTAGTTCTTCTGAACTAACAAATAATATTCTAGTTCTGAAGCTTAGTTTTAAAATGTGTTACCATAAACAAAGAAAATAAATAAAGTCGGTATTTTTTAGATATAAATAACCTTTTGTTTTACATATAGACTTTTTGGATTTCATCGACAAGATGGTGTACGAAGAATAGAAACTAAAAAATGCATATTGAAGTAATTCCACATATCTTTTGTCAACTGTGAAAGGAATATGTGATTGGAAGTTATAGACCGATCTTGATTTTTAGAAAAATTATTACTCTTAAAAAGTTGAGAATTTAACACATAATGACTAACAGCGCTTAACAGTTAACAAACAATAAAGCAATCTAAAGAAATTTTGAAAATTAATGAATAATTCTCCTTTTTACGACTTTTAATGCCTATTAGGAAGAGGAAAACGTCAGTAAATTTCATTAATTTTGTTCGCGTTTTATTTCTCACCAATTCTAAATTTTTCCGCGATATAGCGACATGAAAAAATTTTGTTAAGAGTGTTCCAAAAAAGTGGAACAAACGTTTATTTTTTAAATATTGCTTCTAGACAAATACTTATAATCACAAAGTTTCATGAAATAAGGTAAGAATTTGTGTGAAAACACTTTGACTTCTATGGAGATTGATAATAAAAAGTTTAAAAAAATTACATTTTTATTCGGTCCCCATAGTGTAAAAATGCCAATTAGTAAAATGTTTCATTTACATTCATCTACAAGCATACAAAGTTGCACGCTTCTATCTACAAAACTTACAGAAATATTATAAGGCAAAGTTATTGACTTGCACCACTTTTTCATACCTCTGACTGAATGCTTGATCGATGTGCGATTAAAGGGCATTACACATATTCCAATAAATAATTAAAAAGACAGAATCAAAAAATAATTATGCATTTATTAATTCTTATTAAATTTTAAAAATGGTGAAATACTACATTAATTGAAGTATTGATAAAAATATTTCAAATTGTGAACCTTCGATAACTGTCCCAAGCAATATCGGTTCATCTACTCAGAAACAAATAGTGCTACAAAACATTAATAGAATACAGTTGAAATACAATTTTTCAAAAATAGCTTTATCTTTAAATATACCAAATCTGTAACTATAATTATCTGAATTGAATTTTAGAAAATTAGCGTCTTATCTTTTTTTCGGTGAGTGATTTCTAACAAAAGAAAACGAATACGCAGTAACCAGCCAAGCTCCCGTTGAGGCAAAATGAAAGTGAACCCGAAAACCTAAAAGCAGACAATGAAAGAGGAAAACAAATCAGGAGCACAAAACGAACCTTGGGTGAAATTGAGGGAGAAAAACAGAAACAAAGAAACAAAAAAGCGTTAGTTGGCCGAGCGCCAAACAGAAGCATCCGAAATCCAGTTCTGGCGAAGTTCAAAGACACAAATCATAGCTTTTCGCCTTCGCCCTTCATATCACTTAAGGCTATATCAGACGACAGCGTTCTGTGTACACTTTCCGTCGACCTTGGGGCAATGCCACTCGCCAAAAGTTTGTAGCACGTGACGCATTGAGACAACCGGTCAGTCAGGATTTCGGCCATTACGTCGCGGCACTCTTAGTCCAGTCAACACAGATCTAAAATGGGAGTGGAAAAAAATTTAAATCATTTAGTTTTGAAAACTGGCACACTTGTTCGTGAGGGGCTCCTGATGAACATATTAAAAGCTCCCAGTCCTGGGGGTTGAGCCGTCATCTTAGATTTCACCCCCCCCCTTTTTTATATTTTCTTGTATATCTCAAAAACTATTCAGTTTTCAAATTACGATTCATTTAACAAATTAAAGAGCGTAAAATTCCCTACAAATACATACTTTTATTTTTCTTCTAGCTTTAATAATTTCCTAGGTAACGGGTCTGAAAGTTTGCCGCCATCTTGGATTTCATCCCCCCTTTCTTAATTTTTCTTGAATATTTCGAAAACTATTCAATTTTCAGTTACATGTAATACAAAAAATTAATTATCGTAAAATTACCTACAAATGCATGTTTTTTTTATATTTCTTCTATCTTTAATAGTTTCTGAGATAAAGGGTCTCAAAATTTGCCGCCATCTTGGATTTTATCCCCCTTTTCTTAGTTTTTCTTGAATATCTTGAAAACTACTTAATTTTCAAATTACATGTAATATAACAATTAATGATCGTAAAATTCCCAACAAATACATGCTTTTTTTGTAGCTTTAATAGATTCTGAGATATTTAAGAAAAACTAAAAAAAAGGGGGATAAAATCCAAGATGGTAGCAAAATTTGAAATCCATTATCTCGAAAACTATTAAAGCAAAAACAAACATAACAGCATGCGTTTATAGGGAATTTTACGCTTTTTGATTTGCTGATTATATATAATTATAAAACTGAATAGTTTTCGAGATATTCAAGAAAAACTAAAAAAGGGGGATGAAATTCAAGATGGCAGCAAACATTCAGATCCGTTATCCGGGAAACTATTAGAGCTATAAGAAAAATAAAAGTATACATTTGTAGGGAATTTTACGCTCTTGTATTTGCTAAATCAATTGTAGTTTGGAAACTGAATGGTTTTTGAGATATACAGGAAAATCTAAAAAGGGGGGGGGGAATAAAATCGAAGATGGCGGCGTGAGCTCAACCCCAGGACCGGACGCTTTTAATATGTTCATCAGGAGCCCCTCACGAACATGTGCACCAATTTTCAAAACTATATGATTTAATGTTTTCTTTTCGAATCCTTCATTGACTGGACTATCTTGTCAAACTATGTCACCTTCAAAGTGACACCCGATTGGTTTGAATTTTCGCTGCTGACAGTTTTCCGTCACTATCATGTACATTTTTAATCCGATTGAATACAACCCACGATAACCGGCAAGATGGTATCACAGAAATGTTGAAATTCGTACAGCACTACTAAATATCCCTGCTCTAATCCAGTTCATTCGAAAAATCTCTGGAAAATTTTACTCCGACCTTTCCAAAATCCGTAATCCTGCTATTAACAAAATCCCTATCTACGATCTCACTGGCTTTTAGAAAACGACCCAGATACTCATTAACGTTCTAACTCATCCATACTGTCTAAATTTAATCAGTCTTGACCAATCTAATTAATTGCTCCTATCAATATTCTATTAACTTTCATAACTTAAATTTAACGTAAAAATGGTACTGCAATCCTCATTCTTGGGCATTTCGTCACTTTCAACTCCCACCCACTCCAGATGCTTCCTGATTGGCCAAGTACTGCCACTAGAAAAGCAGCCTCTCCTTCCTTTCATTCGCATGATCTGCAAATTCCATTTTTGTTCCTCTCAATCTTTAACCCTGTGCACTCAGTTGGAGTAGAAGCAATGAAGGTGCTGGTACTCTCGTAAATCTATGATATTAGTTACCTTGCCAGATCAGACTTCACTTTTGCCATGGAAGACGCTATCTCCTCACTCAGTGGCGAATCCAGGGGGGCTATGAGCTAAACCAAAATTCTTGATTATTTTTTAAAATCACTACACCGTTTGTTCTTAATCGCTTTCAAAATTTTCTTAAAAAAATAAAACGTGGCAACATAGCTGTTTGGTTTGGCAGGATCGGAAATTTTTCCACTTTTCTAGTCATTCCACTCTTACTTGTAATGTTAACGCTGTCGAAAACGCGGTTTTTGGATAGTTATTTCATTGTGTTTTTATTAAATTATAGAAAGTATTGTAGTGTCCTTTGTGATTCTTATTGTCAGGTGAGTAAAGTTAAAATGTTTTCACTTACATTAGCCATGAGGTCACGACGATACAAAAGTTTTATGACCTCAGCTCCCCCCCCCCTCCCCGATACCAAAATCCTGGATTCGCCACTGTCCTCACTACCTTTTCTCAACAAGCGAAGTTCATCTCCGCCAATCTCCTTATTCATCAAGAAACGCAAGTGGTGGCGCCTGTGACCAATGAATTGCGTTTCCATTCAACTACGAAAACCGGCAACCTGTCAGACCGGTGGTGTGACGAGAAACTTTTGGCGAGTGGCATTGGGCCAAGGTCGAAGGAAAGTGTACACACAACGCTGTCGTCTGATATAGCCTTTATTTGTGCGTAATAAGTTAATTTTGGTGCTTTCCAAAACTGTTTGGCGTGCAGCCCTATTCTGTGTCTGTTTTACTTGTTGATTCATTTCTGCTTCTTTTCTCAATTTTATTATTTTTCCTTTTTCGTTGATAATCGAACTCTCAGAGTAGAGAAGTAGGCAAATAAGAATAAATACGAAATTTTAAAATACTTTTAGTGAATTCTGCAACTCTGCAGCTCTAAAGGACGAGTCGCCACTGCATTTAATACTCTTGTTCGATATTAGGCTATTTTCCTGATGATATTTTCACTTTCTCAAGTTCTCCTTCCCTTCTTTATAAAATCGATAGTTGTAACTATCGAAAAATGAATCTGAGTAACAATATGCGCGATTAGCAAATTTATTTTCATCTCACGACTATTGGATGATGTACTACTAAACAAATATTTGAATTCGCAGTTTTTCTGTGTTGAATATATTTGCATTTATGCAATAAACACCTCCATTTAAATTTTTGAGAAGCCCTTTTAAATTTAGAAATTAGTACATTTCCGCAAATTTTGCAGATAGAATCGTGAAACTTAGTTTTTTTTTCTTATGAGTGTGAGAGATATATTTTACTCTTACTCTATGGGGACCGTATAAAAATTTAATTATTTTTAAAACTTTTTATTAACCTCCACAAAAGCCAAAGTTTTTTCCTATAAATTCCCACCTTACTTGATGAAACTTTGTAATTGGAAGTATGTATCTAAGTACAATATTTAAGGAAATAAATGCCTATTCCTGTTCCACTTTTTTGGAACACCCAACATATACATTATATGTCCAAAAGTATCCGGACACTTTCAGATTTTCACATTTTTTAGAATTTCTCTGGAAAGGTTTAATTGACATCCTTTAAATTTCGACCATGTAAAGAATAGACTGCAACTCACATTCTACATTGAAGATTCGGTCCTGAGGGCAAATAGGGGACCGTCTACAAACTGATGAAGACAAAAACTTTTTTGTCTTCATCAAACACCACTCCGCTTCACAGAATACTGATAACTAGATAAAACTTTCAGAAATGGTGATGTTTAATGTGCATAATATTTGCAGGAATTTTCGTAAACTTGGCACAAATATTTGGGAAGATATAAAGGTTTTATTAAAAATTCCCAAATTTTCCCGCCTGTTTTTATCTTATAAAATGCAGAGTTCTCTGTTATATTATACGAAACTTACAGAAAAAATGACAATGTGCTAGACAAGCATTTTCTAAAAATTTGGAAAATAGTTTTTGAATATTACAGAAAATATAAGCATTTTTAGTAAATAATGTTTTACTGCGCATGCGCAAAACATAGCGTAATTTTTCTTTCACAAATTTATAGCCAGATATATATGGCAACTTATATAAAAAATTCAGTTCAATATCATTAGTTTTCAGAAAGATCTCGGCATTTTATTATTATGGGTATTCAGCAAATTCTAACCACTATACAATTCAATATAACTATGCAAAGATATAAGTTTAAAAATATCAATTTGTATACAATCCCTCATCTTTTAGCTTCTCTTTCGACAGGAGCTAAAATTCTGCTCGTTGTAATACCGTTATCTTTCTGAATACTAAAGATATTGAACTGAATTTTTTATATAAGTTGCCGTATATATCTGGCTTTAAAGTTGTGAAAGAAAAATTTCGCTATGTTATGCGCATACGCAGTAAAACATTATTTCGTTAAAATGTTCATATTTCCTGTAATATTCAATTTTTTTCAAAATTTTTGCAAAATGCTTCTCTAACATATTGTCATTTTTTCTGTACTTTTCGTATAATATAACAGAAAACTCTGCATTTTATAAGCAAAAAACAGGCGGGAAAATTTGGGAATTTTTAATAAAACTTTTACATCTTCCCAAATATTTGTGCCGAGTTTACGAAAATTCCTGTAAATATTATGCATATTAAACATAACCACTTCTGAAAGTTTTATCTTGTTATCAGTATTAAGTGAAGCGGCGTGGGCCAAAAGATTTTTTGTCTTCACCAGTTTTTAGACGGTCCCCTACTTGCCCTCAGGACCGAATCTTCAATGTAAAATTTGAGTTACAGTCTATTCTTCACATGACCGAAGTTTAAAGGCAGTCAGTTAAACCTTGCTGGAGAAATTCTAAAAAATGTGAAAATCTGAAAGTGCCCGGATACTTTTGGGCATATAGTGTATATATATAGTCGTGTAGAAACGTTATATCTTCTGTGTTATAATGATTCAAGACCATGGTTCAATTTGTATCCATCAGGCAACTAGAAAAATTAAAAGTCCGCTGTTATTTTAAATACAGCTAATCAACTTTGAGATCTATTTTTTCAGAAAGGAATCTCATGCAGCATAATGTGGCTCCTATAAACTGTAACTTGCATAAACAATTACTTCCTTGTCTCATGTTAGGGCTGATAATCGCTTCCATTAATGTGATTATTCTCTGAAAAGAAATTTTATAACAAGGTTATATGTGATACTTTGATGCAAAAATCAAATCAATAATTTAGCACGTGATTTGAAATCTACGTTGATCCGTAGATGATCAAGAATTAAATACTAAAATTGAAATACAGTAGACTCCGAACTATCCAGTCGAATATGGTGAAAAGGCAAGCCGGATAGACAGGAGTTTCATAAATGCTCACTTCTTACTTCACACAAACCATTAAAAAACCTCTTTTTATATCAAAACACGCTCTTATACATGTTTCTTTACCCCTTAGTACAGGTTAGTTCTTTATAAATGTTTGCTATGTATTGTACTGTACGTGTTAAAAATTTATTCCAGAGAAATGAAGTCCAAGAACAAAAATAATGTACACATTTTAAGATGAATTTTATAATGTCTAAGTTAATTGCGGGAAACGTGAAAATATGCACAGTGTACTGAATGAATACATGTATTTTCAAAATAAGCAAGACGTTAATGCAAAACGAAGCTTAAATTCTTACAAAATATTTTCTTCATTTTATTACTTCATTTTTAAAATTGGCCAGATAATCTAGAGTCTACTGTCCTATAAAAAATTCTTTAATGCACTATTTGAGTTAGATATAATTTCAATACTGTAACATTCTTGTGGTGTGCGAGTTCATAAATGTGATCAGAATAGAAATCAATTTTTTTCTGCTCTCTGACCGACGTTATGGAAGAGAGACCAACTGATTGAATAATTGATCTTGATTGAAGAATCAAGATTTTGATTGTAAGGACCATGTCTTGTAATCACAAGGCACGAATTTTTGGATCAGCTATAAGATGATAATGTTATAATTCTTTGTTTAAGTTTATTAGAAGATGAATTAAATATCTTTAAAAGACTTTCTTCTGCATTAATACGTCTAAAAGAAATAACAAAAATTTTCAAGTTAGGTGATTGAATGGTAAGAAATACATTATGTAGTAAAAATTATACATCTTCGTGAAATCTTTAGAAATAAAATCGAACGACATTTTATTTGAATATTATAATTCCTGATTAATAATTAAATTTAATTTTTTTTACAATTGATATTAATCATTTAGCATTTACTTCATTTATTATTTACGTCTATAAATTAAGATTATTAAAAATATTCCAAATAATGTTGATAATTAAAGAAGCATATTGTTAAACAACTGAATGCCGAAAAATTACCTAAAAATAAAAAATACAATTAGATCAAAATACAATACCTTCAAAACACCAAGCTTGTCATCGTTTGGAATATGGGAAAGAACTTTGACTAAGAAAACGAGATCAGCTCTCTTCAATTTATTTTGCATGTCAGTGTTCCACTCATGGCAGTTTTGCAGATCAGCTGGTATAAAAGATGGTGCTATGTTGAGATCATTGAAAAGATGATAAACTTTACCATATTCGCAAAGCTTCAATTTTTGAATGGTTTCGTTAAACACCTCTCCCCAGCCACTCATCTTGTCTACAACTGTCACGTCCAAATCCAATAGGTAGTAGCGATAACTACACAATGCAATTAAGAATCCCACAAAATCGTTGCCTGGACCACCTCCCAGAAACATTACATTCAGTAGCTCCCTATTTAATTTTGTATTTAAGACATTAGAAGGTGAAGATTTGAGAATGGTCGATACAGAGTCTGATATCATGATCGAATGGCAAGCAGCATACCGATGTAAATAACCGAGACAATAGCTTTTGTCACAGTAATCAGTTTCTGATGGTAATTTGCCATTAACTACTCCACTATGATTGCGTATCATATGTTGTAATGAAGCACATACTTCGAAGTGTCCGATGGAGAATTTTTCCATGAGATCATCGACAAGTTTCTCATAAAACCGAAGCAGTAAAGAATGTTCATTTTTAACAGCTAAACATTCATTTACTTCAGAATAAGGGTCAACATCACAGTTAGAATTGAGCCTCCAGTCATTTTCTTGAGGAGAGTCATTTTCTTCATCACAATTAGAATAAAAGCCAGAGTCATCTTCTGGAGGTGATTCATATTCTTGATAATACGGGTCGACACTAATGCCAAGAATAAAATCGTTGTCCTCCATTTCTGAGAGTGAACAATCATTCTCATAATATGGGCTTTCAATACAACCAGCACTCGAACATGTCTCTTGATGTGAATCCAAATTTTTTACAGAACTATATTCCACTGTCCCATTTGAAGATACACTGGAAAACACTTGTTTGTCTTTGTTTGTTGGAGGTGAGTCATTTTCTTCATAATAAGGGTCAACATCATAGATAGAATTACACCCCCAGTCATATTCTGGAGGTGAGTACCTTTCTCCATAATAAGGGTCAACATCATAGTTAGAATTATATGCCCATTCATCTTCTGTATACGAGCAACTTTCTTCAGAATGAGGGTGAACATCATAGTTAGAATTACACGCCCAGTCATCTTCTGAAGGTGAGTCACTTTCTTCATAATAAGTGTCAACATCATAGTTAGAATCAGTCTCCCAGTCCTCCATGTCTGGAGGTGTTCGACTTACTTCAGAATACGGGTCAACACAATAGCCAAGGATAAAATCGCTGTCCTCCATTTCTGGAGGTGTGCAATCATTCTCGTAATATGGGTTTTCAATATCTATGAAACAACCGACACTCGAACATGTCTCTTCATGTGAATCCAAATTTTTTACAGAACTATATTTGGCTGCCCACTTTAAAGGTACGCTGGAAGATACTTGTTTGTCTTGGTGTGTATCCGAATATTTTGAAGAACTATATTCCATTGAATTTGAAGATATACTGGAAAACACTTTTTTGCTTTGGTGTGAATCCGAATATTTTAATGAGTTGTGTTCCATTGAATTTGAAGATGCGCTGAAAGGTACTTGTTTCTCTTGATGTGACACCAAATAATCTATTGAATTGTGTACTTTTGATTGCAAATATGCTTTGTTATTTTCAGTACCTGAATTCGGACTGTCTGGGTGAATGAAAGAGTTTTCATCCATTTTGTACAACTTTAGAGTGAAGAAATCATTCAGACACTACAGACTGTTAATTGCAATTCACTTTCTGAGGTAACACCTTGTATGACTCGGTTCAGAATACGAACAGCGGTTTGAACGACCAGTACATGAAACGTAAGATATGATGATAACGATTAGCATATCGACGTCTCTTATCTTCTTTACAAATCCAAAGTTCGAGCAGAAAACTCTGTTTCCAATTTCTCTAGTTTCACTCATAGCAAAGAATATAATTTAAGCATTTTTTATCTGATCTTTTCCGGTGAATTGCCTTTTTTGTACAAATATCGTTGCACTGGATTAATTAATTATGTAAATAGAATAAATATCAATTAAGCAGATAACAAGACATTTTCTTTTGAAAGTCAACATTCTTTGTTGATAAAATAAATTGTATTTTATGAAGGACTGTTTCGTCTCATTTTTTCCCCTCTGCCTTTTCCTCTTACTAGTTACAATTTCTGATAGAAAATTTTAAACTTTTGTGAAAATATTCTTTTATCCAATCAATATTGCAATAGTTCGACTCTTCAATATTGTTTTAAGTTTCCTGATATTTGTAATGCAACTGCAATCACAAAATATTGGAAACAATCATTTCATTCAGAATTCAATTTTCTTGACAAATTTTTGCTATATCACTTTCTAAATAATTCTCACGACTTCAATGCACTTATTACGTTTGTTCCAATCCTCAAAGAATATTCTAAACTCACTTTCGCAAAATCTTTTTGAGAAATCTCTGTGAATATGTAGGATAAGTAGGACTGTAGTAAAATAAGCCTAGTATAATGCATTTCTTAAAATTCTAACGGATTTAGGCTTTTCGTTTTAAATTATAGAGAGTAATTTTAATACTAAAGCACTTATAAAATTCATTATACTTATTTTTATTTATCATCGTTTCACAAATATTATGGTTCTACTTAAGATATCAATAATAAATGTTTAATTAAAATTGCTCAGCTAAGAACTCAAGCTCACATCCAACATTAGATTCTGTAATATAGTCTGAAATTGCTTTACCTATTTCACAGTATTGCGAAAATTAAACAGTGTCGAAAAAATATTATTAAATATGCTAGTAGTTATCAAAATTTTTTTTATTAAGAAACTTCCTCATTTCATGATGAAATGTAATAAATAAATTATTTAATTAATCTTTAAAATTCCCAAAATTAATATTAAAAAAAGCATAAAATAAGTGATGCAAACACACACATCACTGCGCAGTCTAGGATTACAATCTGATACTGAATGTAAAAATTTTAATTTGAAAGAGCTTAAAAGGACGGTTTTGGGGCGCCGGCCCGCCCGGGTGTATTTCAGATATATTTTTCTCATTTTTGAGCCACTGTAACATCAATAACATATTATATCTTTTAGCTTCTCTTCGACAGGAACTAAAATTCTGCTCGTTGTAATGCCGATATCTTTCTGAATACTAATGATATTGAACTGAATTTTTTATATAAGTTGCCCTATATATCTGGCTTTAAATTTGTGAAAGAAAATTTACGCTATGTTTTGCGCATACGTAGTAAAAAATTATTTAGTAAAAATGTTCATATTTCTTGTAATATTCAAAAAATATTTTCCAAATTTTTAGAAAATGCTTCTCTAACATATTGTCATTTTTTCTGTACTTTTCGTATAATATAACAGAAAACTCTGCATTTTATAAGCTAAAAACAGGCTGGAAAATTTGGGAATTTTTAATAAAACCTTTATATCTTCCCAAATATTTGTTCCGAGTTTACGAAAATACCGGTAAATATTATGCATATTACATAAACATAACCATTTCTGAAAGTTTTATCTTGATACCAGTATTATGTGAAGCGGCGTGGGCCAAAAGATTTTTTGTCTTCATGAGTTTTTAGACAATCCCCTACTTGTCTTCAGGACCAAATCTTCAATGTAAAATTTGAGTTGCAGTCTATTCTTCACATCGCCGAAGTTTAAAGGCAGTCAGTTAAACCTTTCCGGAGAAATTCTAAAAAATGTGAAAATCTGAAAGTGTCCGGATGCTTTTGAGCATATAGTGTATATATAGTCGTGTAGAAATGTTATATTTGCTGTGTAATAATGATTCAAGACCATAGTTCAATTTGTATCCATCAGGCAGCTAGAACAATTAAAAGTCCGCTGTTATTTTAAATACAGCTAATCAACTTTGATTTTCGTTTTATATTATAGAGAGTAATTTTAATACTAAAGCACTTATAAAATTCATTATGCTTATTTTTATTTATCTTCGTTTGACAAATATTATGGTTCGACTTAAGATAGCAATAATAAATGTTTAATTAAAATTGTTCAGCTAAGAACTCAAGCTCACATCCAACATTAGATTCAGTAATATAGTCTGAAATTGCTTTACCTATTTCACAATATTGGGAAAATTAAACAGTGTCGAAAAAATATTATTAAATATGCTTGTGCTGGTAGGAAAGTATTATCAAAATTTTTTTTATTAAGAAACATCCTCATTTCATGACGAAATGTAATAAATAAATTATTTAATTAATCTTTAAAATTCCCAAAATTAATATTAAAAAAA